>JANSVA010000007.1:9284520-9294537 GCA_025504915.1 Erythroxylum reticulatum
TGTTTTTCTACATGCCAACATTAAATGACGACCGTTAAAATATTTAATAATAAGAACATTAAACCATTTAGTGATGATGAAGCATGATAAAAAAAAACAACCTTATATTTAGCAATTCAATGCTAAATGTGTAGCTGTCCATTTAGTTACAAAACTGAAAATTTACATCATTGTAAATTTCAGCTTTGCCCTTCTTTTTGTCTTTACAAATATTGATTCAATTTAATTAATCTAATTAATCAAATCAAATCAAAAACCAGCCCAATAATAAACGTTTATTTTTGGGCTTCTAATTAATAATTAATTAGTGTAAGTCTAACATTTAATCGTATGCTTAAAACCTATTTTAATTAACTCTTAATTAAATTGTTTCGATCTTATTATTCCAAATCTAATTCGGTCCTTTCTTTTTATTTTCTTTCCGGTAACCTTATTTATTTTTCTTACTTTGCTTGATATCCTTTCCTAGAAGCCAAGTAGGGAATCAAATTAGACTTACATAATTCAAGCTCCAATAAGCCCAAAATTAATTTAATCTCATTAGAATTAATTCCAACTTATTAACCAAATGTCATTCCACTAAAGACAAGTAGCTGAACTCTTGAATTACTAAATATTATGAGAACACATCTTTCAAATTAGATGTGCAATTGCAAACTTTATTATGAAGCATATTATAGTCATTCGCACAATAAAGGGTAAAATTATCGTGTTGCCCTTAATTAGTTTTTCTTATAGATCTCCCACTTCACTCTATATGGTAATTAACACACAAGATCTTATCTTGGTGTTAATACTTGATGGGTAGCTAGTCCATCAAACTACTGGCGGCAGTTTAATCACCAATCTCTATAAAATATTTAGAAGTGATGATATCACTATAAACTCTTTATTTGAGTGAATGTTCACTGATACATGTTTGAATTAATAATTCCAACATGAAGACTTTGGATTGATACTCTATAAAAATTCATTCTAATCATATCAAGAATTATAATAAAACACATATGAGTTCACCACTCATCAAGATTGTGCTTTATAATAAACGAAAGCTTAAGTGTATGTTTTAGGATTAAAGAAATGACCTACTTTATTCTTTAAAAATATACGTGATTCCACATTTATTTAATAGCACTATTTTTATAGTCAACTACTATCATGATATGAAACTCATCATTTCCCTAAAGTAAACCCCTTTACTTACGCGGAGATAAATCACAACACTACAGTCTAAACCATAATCAAGTGACCGACTTGATTATTCAACTGTGAATCAATTAATTTAGATTTTATTAATATACATGTTTCCCATACATCTCCATGTATATGTATATTACTTACAAAAGAATCTTGGTACCTTATGACTAGTTACATTATGCTCATACAAATAAAATCAAATTTTTTTGTTTTATTAATAATAAATTTTTTCATTACAACAAAGTAACTAGAAGAAGATTAAGTAATATGTAAGTACACTTTCTTTCCAGGGCACTATATTTACGTAATCCCAATAATAAGGATACTAACTTTAGAAATAATTTCTAGTTATGGTACATTTTACTTGAATAATATTATTATGAGATTGGAAAGGTTATAATATATCAATGGTTGCTAGAGTTCCTTGCATTGTTTAAATGATAATGTACTGGAGAATATTGGATCTATTTAACACACAAAAAGACCTAAGGTCTCATCAAAGATCTAAATATTAGGCAATTTCTCTTAATTATGAAGATAATTAAGATGAAAGGTATAAGATTTAAGCAAGTGCTAACTATAGAGAAATTCTTGTAAAATTCTTCACTAAACCATTATCTCAGTAGTAGCATAATCATCATATTGTTATAAGGTATAAGATACTTAAATGATTAGCTTAGTACAAGTGTGATTTGGTTTATACCCTGTAACCAATCACTTAGTTATAGTTTAGTGACATAGTTATTTAAAGGCATTCTTTATTTTATACATATTTAGATATATATGGTAAAGACTATGGGATAAATATACATTGCAAATGAAGTTATGATTAGATCATAAGTATGAAATTCATATTGCATTTACATAGTATCTTTAAATTGTTCCTATTCATTTTTTTATTAAGATTGAACATTAATAGGAGTGTAAAAAGGATAACAAATAGGAGTGTAAAAAGGATAGCACATATTATGTTTCTTCATTATAAAGGAAGTAGTCAAGCACATATTATACTTCTTCCTTACAAAGGAAGTAGTCAATCTCATAGGTTAAAGTATATAAATACATATAAAAACATATAGGTGCTTGCTAGAGAACAAGTTCAATAAAATGACTCCATATGAGAATTTATTTGGAACAATACTTGTATTTCTATGAAATTTTTTATTGAGATGATTGTATAAGTGATATTTTAACTTGAAATCTCCAAAGTATCTCCTATAGGGATAACTATGTTTGGTACTACTTTTAACCCATTATAGTCAATGGTCGCTAAATCGATAGTCATTGGATGTAACATGAATTATATAAAGGTAGTTGAGTGATCAATATGTAATTCATCATCCTAAAGTGATTGGGGAGAATATTTCACTTTTCTTGATTAGTATTGATTTGAAATCTTTGGTCAAGGTGGAATAACACTTTAAAAATAGTTTTCAATGTTATTAATATTGAATCAATTACTAATGACAGAGAACTAATATGATGAGATTCAAACTGAGTAGGCATTAATTCCATATTCCATGTCTAATGAGAGTATTATATAAGTAAAGCATTGAATTATATGAAAAAATCATGCATCAAAAGCTTAGTCAAAACCAATTTGATATTCTTAAATATTTGGGTGATTTTGATTCGTTATTAGATATCAATTTTGATATATGCAAATTAATTATTTAATTAGAAATTTAAAGATAAATTAAAAGAATTTAATTTATCTAATCCTAAATATGATTTAGGATTATAATTTATCTCACGCACAAAAAATGAGTTGAAGAGAGAAAAGTGTTTCGATGAAGTTGAACTTAATTATAAAGTTTGAGAAACTTTATGATTAAATATGTGATATTTAAATAAGGATCAATATAAGATATTGGATCTTATTTGAGCATAATTAGTATTTAATTAGAATAATTTTAATTAAAACTTAATTGAAATTATAATTTTATTTGAACTAAATTACTAAAATATTTAAAACTTATTTTAAATAGACTTAGGCTCTAAGGAATTTATTACTCTTTGCTTACATCTTTGCAGTAGTTGCAAAATTCTCTTAACACGTTCTATAGATATCGTGCAACTATGTTAGTTGAGATGAACCAATTTCAGAAATGGTTTGAAAGAAATGATGAGAAAGAGATCAACCTTCAGAATAAGGTATGAATCATGATTCATGTTTTATTAGATTTTATATGTTAATTATGTTAAAAAATTTAAGTGATTTTGACTTCAAAAATAAAATTTTAATTATTCCACCGAGTGTTAGAACGAATCCCACCATAATTGTTTAGTAATTTTTCGTTATCGAGGTTGCGTGAGGAAGAGAAAGAGGGCCATGGCATGCATTGTAGAGTGCTAGATGGAGGGACACTGGCAAGAGAAGGTGGTTTGGCTTTCAGGAGCTAGTGAACATAGGAAACGTGAAGTAGAGGGAAGGGTAATGTATCTGAGTTTATCTCTGAGTGTTTAGTTTTTCTTTTAATTATAAGCTAATGATTAAAAGCCAGCTTTAGGGATATTGCAGTTGAACTAACTAGTTTGTGCTATTCGTTGATTTGAAAAGATCATTATCCACAAGGCAACTAGGTACACAGCTAATAAGTGCTAATTACACCCTAATTTTAGTACATCTTTTATAGCATTATGCTTATTTTTTGATGTTTTTATATGATTTGGTACTTAAAATGACATATATTTTGTTTCATGTCTTGTTTCAAACCTTCAATGAAGAAGGAATAAATTTGGAAAGATTTGAGTCAAACTAAATTAACTTTAGAAGATTTAAGGCTAAGTAACAGTATACCCCATTGTTCTCATGTTCTAAAAAGCCACATTTTGTTTTTGGGATAGTTTATTACCTAAACATACATTTGTTTTCCTATCGTGTTTAATAGTAGGGTATTCTTCTATTTCTCCAAGTTTCTTCTAATATCTTATTGTGTTCTACATATGTTTGCCAACATAAGCTAAACATACTTTAATGTTCTTGACCTATTTTGGTAGTAAATTTTATGAAAAGGAAGTCGAGATGGGATTAAACAACATAAGGACTTACATGCTCCTATGTTTAATTTGTATTTGATAGAACTTTCTAGTTTCATGATACAAAGGGAGAAACTAAAAAGAGAAAATGAGGGATATTTGGGAAGAATGAAAACAATTGCAAGATAAAGGAGATTGAATAAAACAATAAGAAGGGAACAACCTAAAAAAAAGTACAAGATGTCCATCAAGAACATTAAAATCATGAGTTATAAGAATTTATTATTTTATCTTGTTTTCTTTATTTTTCATTTTTTAGCTTTTTATTTTTTCATAAACAAAATTGGGATGAATCCTAGAATTTGTTATCTTGGATTGCAATTCATTCATATGCAATTCAGATGTTTACAGACCATAGAATTTTGAAATATTTGTTGAGTCAAAAGGAGTTGAATATAAGGCAAATATGGTGGATTGAATTACTTAAAGATTATGATTGTACGATTGAGTATCACCCTAGTAAAGATAATGTTATAGCTGATGCATTAAGTAGCAAATCCAATAGTAGTGTCCCACAGATACAGACATCGAGGTTACCAAACCTAGTACAATTGAGAGCATTGAATGTTGAATTAAATTTAGAGCAAAATGAAGAATTATTAGCTACATTAAAGCTTAGGTCAGTATTGCATGAAAGGATCAGAAAAGCCTAGAGTAAAGATCCAAAATTAGTGAATCTTATTAAGGAGTTAAAACAGGATTTGAGTTATGAGTTTAAGTTGAGAGATGATACACTATGGTTAAAGTAGAGATTGTGTGTACCTGATGTTGATGATCTAAAAATTGAGATTTTGGAGGAAGCTCACATAGTAGTTTATCCTATGCATCCTGATACTACCAAGATGTATAGTATGCTGAAACAACATTTCTGGTGGCTTAGGATGAAGAAGCAAGTGGTGGAGTATGTTGCTAAGTGTTTGACTTGTCAGCAGATTAAAGCTGAGCATCAGGCTCCGATTGGGAAGTTTCAATCATTGCCAATGTCAGAGAGAAAATGGGAGAGGATTACTATGGATTTCATTACGGGTTTACCTAAGACTCTGAAGCAACATGACTATATATGGTTCATTGTTGATAGATTGACGAAATCGACCCATTTCTTACCTGTAAGGGAGAATAACACAATGGATTAGTTAGCTCGAAGCTATGTAAATGAAATAGTGAGATTACATGGAGTTCCATTATCTATTGTATCATATCAAGACCTTACATTTACTTTTAGATTTTGGAATAGTTTATAGTCATCCATGGGCACAAAGTTAAGTTTCAGTACAACATTTCATACTCAGATAGACAGACAGAGTGAGAGAACTATTAGGATTGTCAAAGATATGTTTAGATCTTATGTTTTGGAGTTTAAAGGAGCATGGGATCAATATATAGCTCTTATTGAATTTGCATACAATAATCACTACCACAGTAGTATTGATATGGATCCATATGAGGCATTGTATGGTAAGATGTGTCGAATGCCTTTGTATTGGGTTGAAGAGGGTCTAAGGATAGTTAAAGGCCCATAAATGATTTAAGACACTATTGATAAGGTGAAATTGATCTGTAGTAGAGTTAAAGCGGCCCAAGATAGATAGAAAAGTTATGTGGATCAGCATCAGAGAGATATAAAGTACCAAGTGGGAGATAAAGTGTTTTTGAGAGTATACCCTTGGCGAGGAGTGCTGAGGATTGAAAAAAAAGGTAAGTTAAGCCTTAGATATATTGGTCCAAATGAAATTAATAAGAGAGTTAGACTAATGACATATAGGTTAACATTACCAGCTGAGATGGCTCAAATTCATAATATGTTTCATTTCAGTATGCTTAGGAGGAATCGATCAAATTTGACATAGGGGTTACCAACACAGGAGGTTAAAATTGTAAGTAATTTGAGTTATATAGACGAACTAATTAAGATAGTGGGTTATCAGACTAAACAATTGAGAAATCGAGTGATCCCATTGGATAAAGTCCTTTAAAGGAATCATTCGAGAGAAGAAGTTACATGGGAGACTGAAGAGAATATGAGGAAATAGTACCCCCATCTGTTCGGTCAATTAGGTAAGAATTTTGAGGATCAAATTTCTTAAGGGGGAGAATTCTAATAGCCGATTTTTTAAATTGAGGGATTAAAACCCTAGACTATTGCATAGAAGCTATATCATTGAAAATTTATGAATTACATTTCATTCACATGGATAATGATAGCATACATATATAAATTATGATTTAGTGCACATTACAAAGAATTTATATGCACTCAATTGATTTATTCCTGGGTATGAAAGGTTTAAAATGATCACGATGAGAATTATGTATTGTTTATGCCTTACATTTTGGTTTGATTGATTACCAGTAGTAAATTTGGAATTAATTAGTACAATTGGAAAATTGATGAATTAAAATGTACATTTGGTTTAGGAAAATGCTAAGTGATAAGATAAGTGGACACATGGAAAATTAAGATGACTAAGCCTATAATTGAGTGACATTTGGCATAGCTAATTAACTGACAAATGGAATTGATCATGAGTGACAAATGGAATAATAATTAGGTGACATTTGGAAATAAATATGCAGGACAAATGGAGAAAATGCTTAGGGACATATGTCTTAGTAATATAGAGATAGCTAGCATCTAAGGTGTCAAGTTTCTACAGGAGTAAAATTAGTTTTCTTCATTCTTCTTTTTTCTTCTTCTAACATTACCGAAACACTCTCACCTGTAGATCCCTATATTTTGCCTATGTTTATGTCCAATTTCTACACCAATAATCCATGTTTTCACCCTCACAGAGTTAGGTAAAGAATCAGAACATAGTTTTCCTTGTTATAAACTTTAATCCAAGCCAAAATCCATTAAATTCCCACTTTGAGTTCATGATGATTTTTTCATGAATGGAGAGCTGGATTAGCTTGATCTTTGAGCTAGATAAGTAAGTAAAAAATAGTTCTTTATGTCATTTTATAATAAAAAGTTTATGATGATGAAAATGGGATGAATTGTATATTATGTTGATGATGAGGTTATGCTGGAATGTGATAGTGAATTGGATAGTTTCTGTTTTGTTTTGATGTATGAAAGGCAACAGTTTTGATCTTCCAAATGAATGATTTTGATTTAGAATTGGAGATGAGATTGGTGAGGAATTAACAAATAATTAAAGGATACTTAAGGCATAATTTAGGAACTATTAGGAAGATGTTTGAAATTGGAATGAAGGTGTTTAAATCTAGAAAATTGTAGGAAAATGGGTAGTTCACGATTGTGGCACTCATCCCACTACCGTGCGCAGATGCATTAGCTTCTTTCATGATCGTGGGAAGGTACCCCACGATCGTGGGCAAGGTTTTAATATGGTAAATTCTGTTTTGTGCAATTATTGAACCATATAAGGACAAGACACTTTACATTGGCATATTTGAACTTCATTAAGGCTTGAAAATGAACCTAGTTTGATATTGGATTAAGTGGTGAAGGGTTTGATAAGTTTAGGTTGTTAATTAATGTTGAAACTTAAAGGAATGGATTGCTTTGATATCAATGTATATGAATTTGGGAAGTATGAGTTGTTAATGGTATAAATGAATGAGAATTGGGAAACTATGTGAATATAAAGCATCAGAAAGAAAAAGGATTAGTGAATGAATGAGTGATGAATTTGGAGTAATCAAACCTACTTAAAGCATAACCTAATTGAAAACAAGTTATGTATAAGCTATAATATTTGAATGATCAAGACTTGTGATTAAAGATACATACCCGAGAAAAGTCAATTGAGAATGCATTGAACATAACACATATGCATATGTATAATTGAGTATCTATTTGATTAAACAAGTTAGTAATGTGTAAATATGTGTGTATTGTATGATTTAGAAGCACAAATTGACTGACAGCTTCTAGACATTGCCAGCTTGTCAAGGCAATAGTTATCTGGTGCATACTGTGAGTTAACCTAGATTTTTACTCATTATATTTGAATTGTTCTTAATTAACTGTTAGATATTGAACTGTTACTAATATGATTGTGTTAATTCCAGACATTGATGTTCTGAGGAGTTTGATATTCGGGACTGTATTGGAAGTGTTTGCAAATTGAATGTGAATATGGAAATTATGTTCTCAACTATATGTTGAATGTCGAACTTAGATTCGATGAATGTGCTATATAGCTATGCACACTGAATGAGAGTTATTGATAACATAATATGTGATTTAATGCATTTTCATTACATTGATATGCATAATTAGATAAAGGACTTGTGACCAGAGTGACTATCATGAAAAAGAGCTAAAAGCTTAGAAATGCACTCACAGAGCCATAGGCTCAACGATTAATAAGCTCGATATCTATAATGGGTACGAGATAGTATTTGAAATGATCCCGGTATCTACAATAAATATGGGACAATTAAATAGGCACTTAGTCGCAACAAAATAAAAATGAAAATGTAGTCTCATATACATTGCATATATATCTTTGTATCTGAAACATTGTAAAGGATGACTAAATTGAGATGATATAATGTTATGCTATGTTTGTGTACATGTGAATGATTGTGAAAAAAGTACTGAATTGTATTGATATATTGATCTGTAATATTTGTATACATGGTGATTATATGAGTGATTGAGGTGAAAGATTTAATTGTTCTGAAAATATTCTACAACGTGTTTGTATTATAATTTGTTTATTAACATAGGATGTAAAGTGTGATTTGGTATACAAAATTGTATGGTAATTGATTTAAGCTAATCTGATATACTTGTGATGTTGTGTTTTGACTCGAGTGAGCACATTAACAATGGTTCACTCACTGAGTTTGCAAAACTCATCAAAATTGCAATGTTATTTTTTAGGTACTGAGGAGACTTAGCTTCTAAAGCAATCTAGTCGCAAGTGTATTTACATGTAACTTAATCTTCTTCTAATTACAGTTTTGTAATGAAAATATTTATTATTAATAAAAAGAAAAAGAGTTTGGTTTTATTTGTATAAGCATAATATAACTAGTCATACGCAACTAAGATTCTTTTATTAATAATATACATATACATAAAGATGTATAAGAAACATGCATATTATTAGAATCTAAATTAATTGATTCATAGTTGAATAATCAAGTTGGTCTCTTGATTATGGTTTAAACTGTAGTGTTATGATTTATCTCTATGCAAGTAAAGGAGTTTACATTAAAGGAATGATAAGTTTCATATCATGATAGTAGTCGACTATCAATAATGGCACTATTAAATAAATCTAGAATCATGTATGTTTTAATGAATAAAGTAGGTCGTTACTTTAATCTTAAAACATACATTGTAGTATTTGCTTTTTATGGACCACAATCTTAACGAGTGGTGAACTCATATGTGTTTCATTATAATTCTTAATATGATCGGAATGGATTTTTACAGAGTATTAATCCAGTGTCTGCATGTTGGAATTATTAATTGAAACATGTATTAGGGAACATTTACTCAAATAAAGAGTTTATAATGATATAATCACTTCTAGACGTTTTATGGACATTAGTGATTAAACTGGCACCAGGAGTTTGATAGACTAGATACCCATCAAGTCTTTACACTAAGATGAGATCTTATGTGTTAATCACCATATAGAGTAAAACAGGAGATCTTGAAGGAAAAACCATTATAAGGGCAAATGGTAATTTCACTTTTTTTTATACGGATAGCTATAATAAGGTTCATAATAGGGTTTGCAATTAGACATCTTATTTGAAATATGTGTTCTCATAATATTTAGTAATTCAAGAGTT
>JANSVA010000007.1:9305962-9316600 GCA_025504915.1 Erythroxylum reticulatum
TTGATGAAATGAAATTAAGAAAAATTTGGTTTCAAAAAGATTGTGATTTGAATATGGATGTTTTATTATGATGCCATATGAAGTGATTGTTGTGATTGTTCGTAGCTCACCCTTATCGTAGGATATGTACCGGAATGACCTATAGGCGTCCCGATGTGTAGCTTACGGTAAGGGGGCACTACAACATCATGCACTCATTTTAAGCACACCTTGGGAATGTGATACTCTTGGAAATAATTCATCCTTCTCTTTATAGTTCACATCTCTATATTGCCAGTACACTTAATGAGTACACTTAAATCTTATGTCAATCTCACTGTATTCCATACCTTTGTTATTGATCCACCAAATTCATTCATTTTTCTTGAGCCACTTAATTCCTAATACAGATCAATTTCACTTATCAGTAACATCTCCAATCAATTATAGCCTTCAACCATCTTTGGCCCTATTCATCCAAATAAAGCGGTGGACGACTCTTCTTGTCGTATAATGCTGCATGGTATTTAATGTTATCACTATGATAATAATTGTGAGGCTTAAAGTCAAATAGAACTATACATTAATCTCATGTTCCTATAAAATCCAAAATATAAGCTTTAAGAATATCTATGAAAGTTAAGATCGTCGACAAATTCAAGCATTAAATTACTTGAATCTACATTCTCAGCCATTAAATGTTGTTTTGGCGCATTCCTACTAGGATGTATAGCTTAAGTTGTTATTTGTGCTTTCTCTAGTAATTTCTTTGCTCAATCTTCTTTATCGAGTATACATTCTATTAAGTCAAGAAGACTTCACTTCTTCTATTGATTTTGATGAAGGTCAAATAATAATAATAATAGAAATGTGTGAACTGTTTTGATGAATTTGTTAAGTGCACAGATAAATGTAAGTGGCACAAATCATCAAATCAATATGATATTTAAGTAAAAGCTAAATAAGACAAAGTGTCTAAGATGAATCAGACAAAGTGATTAAGTCTAAGACACCAGATGAAGCATACGAATCTATGCAAGACGATGTAATTGAAGAATGTATTAGAACATCAGTTAGTTGGAGTTAGTTACAGGACTCAACTAATAACAGAATTTTGAAGACTCTACAAGGAGATTTCTCAAAGAAGACCATTAGAGATTTAAGTTATAAATATTAGTTATAGTCGTAAACAAAAAAAAGGGGATAATTCTGAATGTACAAAACATACTTAGATAAATTCTGTGCTCAAGTGGTCATGCTATGAAAAATATTCTGAGAGAAAAGAAAGAAAGAAAGAGAGCAAATACATCTATAATGTTAAGCTCAAACAATATCTTTTCGAGTAAAAGAAAGGCTAGATCTTGAAGAGGAAAAGGAAGCAAATAAATAATACTTTGTGAAAGAGACCTAAAGAGGCTCTGCAAGTGTAGAAATAATACTTGTAACGTTGAAGGAGATAGTGAAATCTCAAACGAACTCTAAGGACTGGATGTAGCCTAAGGTTAAGGGGTGAACTAGTATAAATTGCGATGTCATATTCTCTAACTCTTACCTCTTTAATTTTCTTGTTGTTAGAAGAATAGATACTAATTTCCGCTATTGCATTACTCATCAAATTAAGTGCGTTGTTTTGTAATCATATTAGTTTGTCCAGAAAATCAAGAAGATTTTAAAGATTAATGTCTTAGACGATTTAACATAATTCAACCCCCTTGTTTTGTATTTAACATATTATATGTGATTTCTATATTAACAAGTGATTTACTTCAGTTGGTATCAGAGCAAGTTTCCAAGAAATACTATTACAAAGTGAGGACAAAGATCTATGGCTAAATCACATGCTTTTATAGTAGAAGATGCCTCAGTCTCAAGACCCCCTGCATTTAATGGTGAAGACTATCATTATTGGAAGGATAGGATGTAGCTCTTCATAGAATCCACACACATTGATCTTTGGGATATCATTGAAAAGGGTCTATATATCCCAACAGATAACGAAGGGAAAAGCATCTCTCGTGACCAATGGTCGGTTAATCAGAAAGCTCGTTTTCAATTAAACTCAAAGGTCAAGTTCCTTTCAAGTTGTGCTCTAAGAAGAAGTGAATATGATAAGGTTCATAGATGCAAATATACAAAGGCAATGTGGGACACATTATCCATTTCACATAAAGGCACAAACTAGGTGAAAAAATCCAAGATTGGTATTCTTGTTCATCGGTATAAGATGTTCAAGTTGAAAGATGACGAGACGATTGATCAGATGTTTGGATGATTCCAAACAATTATTAATGGAATTAAATCTTTGGGGAGAATCTACGACAGTCAAGATCATGTCAGAAAGATTCTCAGAATTCTTTCAAAAAGATGGAGACCCAAAGTAATAGCAATACAAGAGGTCAAGGTTTTAAGTAAGCTGAAGCTAGACGAATTGCTTGGTTCACTGAAAATCCATGAAGTAGAGCTTGATGAAGAAGATAAAACAAGAAGGGATAAATCTATTGCATTGAAAGCTGGTCAGAAGAATCAGAAGATGTAGAAAAATAGAAGCACATCTTCAAAACCATAAATGATTGAAGAAATCAAGAATGATGATGCTAGTGAATCTGATCAAGATTCAATTAAAGATGAAGATGATTTATCCTTAATTTCAAGAAAGATTAGAAGGATGTGGAAAAAGAAATCAAGGGGAAATAAAGACTTCTCTTTCAAAAGAATAGTAAAGACGATTCGAAGAATGTGAAAAGTTCTATCGTCTACTATGAGTGTAATAAAGTAGGACATTACAAGTCTGAATGTCCGTTCCTCAAAAGAAAACAAAACAAAAGTCAAGAAAAAAAGAGCATGATGGCAATATGGGAAGATCTGAATTCGACCAAATCTGAATTCAAATCATAAACATCAGAATAAGCAAATATATGCTTGGTAGTTGAAAGGGAAAGTGATGATGAGGTAATTTCTAACTTTGATGATCTTTCATATGCTTATTTAGAATTGTTAGAAGATTCACATGTTATCTTAAAACAATATAGGTCATTGAAAAGGAAATTTGTTGAAAATTTAATGAACACAAAACTCTTAGAAGAAGAAAACGTTTGCCTTAAGAAACAAGTAGACGACATGAAAAAGAAAGTAACTGTAGATAGATCTGAGGAAATTAATCAACTAAACAAAGTATTAATAGTCTTTCATTAGATTTATTGAAATTTATAGGAAGTACAAAAAGGATGAACGATATGATTGGAAGTTATATACATCTAAATGATAAAAGCAGTTTAGGCTTTAATGATACAAATACTATTCATAATAGTAATGTTCTTCATAATAGGAATTTTGTTCCTAATAAAAAGAAAAAGAAACAATATGGTTATTAATATTCAAAGAAAATTATAAGACTAACCCCGAAGGACCCAAGAAAATATAGTTACCGAAGAAGGATATAATATATACTGCAGATCTCCTTACTTATTAGAAGCAACCACCACCAATGGTACTTGGATATTGGCTGCTCGCAACACATGACAGGCAGAAGATCTATGTTCCTAAACCTTCAACATAAGCAAGGAGGATTAGTAACTTTTGGAGACAACCAATAGGGCAAAATAGTTGGGATTGGCAAAATTAGTAAAGATTCCTTTTCGTCTATTGATAATGTTCTACTAGTTGATGGCTTAAAGCATAATCTAATCAGTATAAGTCAATTATGTGATTCTAGTTTTGAAGTATCCTTTAATCAAAATTCTTGTATAGTAAAAATCAAGGACAGTTCCATATTTTTTTCTACCAAGAGACGAAATAACCTCTATAAAATTAACTTAGACGATTTGAAAAGTCAAAATATTTCATGCCTTATATCAAAAGATGATGAAAAACTGATTTGGCACAAAAAGCTAGGTCATGTTAGCTTTAAACATATTTCCAAGTTAGTTAGACATGATTTGGTAAGAGGTTAACAAAGATAAGTTTTAACAAAGATTTCTTTTGTGAGAGTTATCAAAAAGGAAAACAAGTTAAAACATCTTTTTCATCAAAAAATATTGTAACTTCATCTAGACCTCTAGAGCTGTTACATATAGATTTGTTTGGTCCAACCTAAACACCAAGTCTAGGTGAAAAGAAGTATGGTCTCGTAATGACTTTACTAGATTTTTTTGGATATTGTTTTTATCACATAAAGATGAATCTCTTAAATTATTTCAAGTTTTATCCAAAAAGTTACAAAATGAAAAGGAATTTCTATTGCTGGAATTAGGAGTGATCATGGTGGAGAATTTGAAAATGAAAAATTCAAAATGTTCTGTGAAGAGAATGGAAATTTTCATAATTTCTCTGCTCTTAGAACTCCTCAATAAAATGGAGTTGTAAAGAGAAAGAACAATACGATTCAAGAAATGGCAAGGACTATGCTATGTGCAATGAATCTTTCTAAGTACTTCTGGGCAGAAGCTGTAAATATAGCTTGTTATATTCAAAATAGAGTATTTTTGTGACCTATTTTAAATAAAACTCCATATGAATTATGGAAGGCAAGAAAGCCAAATATTTCTCTCTTTCATCCTTTTGATTGCAAATGCACTATTTTGAATACAAAAGAAAAATTGGATAAATGTGATTCTAAGATCAATTCAGGAATTTTTCTAGGTTATTCAATTACTTCTAAAGCTTATAGAGTTTATAATCTTGTTTCTAAATCTATTGAAGAGTCTATGCATGTAAAATTTAATGATGATTCTCATCTAGATAAAAGAGATGATTCTGATGATAAAACTCTATCTACTCCTTTAGTTAATAACCTAGACTATTCACCACCAGACGATCCATCTGATAAAGTAGTAGATATTTATGAAAATATTAGCTTAAGAAAAGACTGAAAATATAAGTCTTCTCACCCAGAAAACTTGATTATTGGAGAAACATTAGAAGGAGTGAGAACTAGATCTAAATTTGGAAGAGAGGCCAATGTGGCATTTGTTTTTGAATTAGAAACTAAGAAAATTGATGAAGCTCTTCAAGACGAAGCTTGGATTTTAGTCATGCAAGAGGAGTTAAATCAATTTACAAGGAATAAAGTTTGGTCTCTAGTCCCTAAACCATTTAATAAATCTATTATAGGAACTAGATGGTTATTAAAAAATAAACTAGACAAATAAGGAAAAGTAACTCATAACAAAGCCATATTAGTAGCTCAAGGCTATAATCAACAAGAAGGGATAGACTATAATGAAACGTATGCTCCTATAGCTAGAATATAAGCTATTAGGATTTTGTTTGCATATGCTGGTTTTCATAATATAAAACTATTTCAAATGGATATGAAAAGTGCATTTTTGAATGGTTTTATAGATGAAGAAGTTTATGTAAAACAGTGCCTAGGTTTTGAAGATATTGATAAACCAGATTACATGTATAAACTTCATAAAGCTTTGTATGGATTAAAACAAGCACCTCGTGCTTGGTATGATTGTCTTAGTTCATTTTTGATTAAAAATGACTTTATTAGAGGTCAAGTTGATAAAAAAATATTTAGGAAAAATATTAAAAATGATTTTATCATTGTACAAATATATTTAGACGATATCATCTTTGGTGCAACTTTTGAAAAATTATGTTCAAAATTTGAAAATCTTATGAAAAGTGAATTTGAAATGAGTATGATGGGTGAATTAAAATCTTTCTTAGTTAACAAATTAAACAAACTGAAGAAAAGATTTTTGTTCATCAACAAAGTATATCAAAGAACTTTTAGTCAAATATAAAATAGAAAATGTTAAACCAACGTCAACACCTATGCATCCTTCAATCGTCTTAACTAAGGATGAAGTTAGTAAGAAGATTGATCAAACTATTTTCAAAGGAATTATTAGTTCTTTGCTTTACCTAATTGCAAGCAGACTTAATTTAATGTTTAGTGTTTGTTTGAGTGCAAGATTTCAAACAGATCCTAGAGAATCTCATTATAATGCTGTTAAAAGAATATTGAGATACTTGGCAGGTTCTACTGATCTTTGCTTAATGTATGAGAAAGATAAAGATTTAAGGTTAATTGGCTACTATGATGCTGATTATGCTGACGATAGGATTGATAGAAAGAGTACAAGTGGAGGTTATCACTTTCTTGGTTATAATCTAATTTCTTGGTTAAGTAAAAGGCAAAGTTCAATTGCTTTATCTATTGCAGAAGCTGAATACATGTCAACTGCAAGCTGTTGTTCGCAGATGTTATGGATAAACTATCAGTTAGAGGATTATTCTATCCAAGAAGATCAGATTCCAATCCTTTATGATAACAAAAGTTCTACTAATCTCTCAAAGAATCTAATACAACACTTAAAGGCAAAGCATATTGAAGTTATACATCATTTTATATGAGACTATATACAGAGAGGAATCATCAATCTACAATTTGTTGAGATGAATCAACAATGGGTAGATATCTTCACCAAACCCTTAAGTGAAGAAAAATTTAGGGAAATCATACGAAACCTGAATATGGTGATGTTAAATGACCATTCGTTTGAAAATCCATGATCCAGATGATTCGTCCTAGAGAAGTTCAAAAGTCGTAAGTTTTTAGATTAAATAGTAACAGTAACTTTCACTCGGTAGTTTCAATTTCATGACTACCGGCGGATTAGTTAAAAACTGTTAAAAACGGTAACTTGTCAAGAGTGTATATAAAAAGAAATCATCTCAAAATCTGCATCATTTTACACTCTATAATTTTCTTGAAAAACTTCGAAACCAACTTATTCAAAGTGCTCTCAACAAAGACGATCCAACCCTCTGTTCTAAACATCAAATTCTTCTCATTTCGTTTCATATCTTTCTCTCAATTTTTTCTATATACTAACCTCGCATCTTTAAGCGAATACATTTATGTGTTTAGGGTTTATCTTTTATAAATTAAAAAAATGCAGAAATCTCTTGTCCATGGAAGACTCATCGATTTCACATCCCTGAAGAATGATCGAATAAATATCAAACCTGAGATTGAAGTAGTTGGATGGAAGAATTTCTTCAACATCTAAGAAACGGTGTATCTAAATGAAATATATGAGTTCTGGATGAATGTAAAGATGGTAGACAACACCTTGGAATCGATGGTAGATGGATTGTTAGTAATAATCACACAAGATTCTATTGTAAAGACTATTGGGTGTCCAAATGAAGGAGAAGAATGGTTCAACAATACAGATTGGATCGCTCAAATTCATATAGATGAAGCCAACATCAATCAACAACTATATGGATCTAGTAATCTAGCAGTCAAGAAGTTTTTAACCCTCATTTTGAAGGCTAGGGTTCTTCACTCACTTCTTCTCCATTGTATCTTACTAAGAGTAGGATCAAAGGACGTGGTGACAATGAATGGTGAACATTGTCTATTTCATCTACTCACTCACTAACCTGCTAGTCTTCTGTTCTTAATTCTAAGGTACATGATAAAGGCTAGGGAGGATTATCATTTGAAGAGTGGTCCTTTACCTTACAGTATGTTGTTAACAAGATTCTTCAAAGAATCTAGAATCCTACTTGATAGAGGAAAGAGAGTAAAGATGAATCTTAAGAGTGTTATCAATGCCTCTAATATTCACAAAATAGGGATCAAGACTTAAGCCGAAGCGGATGTAGATTTCACACTGAAAGCACAATCTAAGAGGGAGATTTCAGTAAGAATGTTCCGTTTGAAATATAAGAAAAACCTCGATTGTTCGGAAGAATATCAGCAGGGGTAAAAGCTGAACAATCGTCCGATGAGCCAATACAAGCCAAGATGCTTCCAAAAAAGAAGGAAAGCAAGGTTCAACAACTAACTCACCAAGTGTCTTTAAAGAGGAAGGCTAAGATGCTCCAATCATAAAAGACACAGACTATTGAAAAGAAGACCAAGACATTGTCTAAACAATAGTTAGTAACTTACAACCCTCCTCAACCAATAAAGAAAGAAGATTTGAAGATGAACGTCATAAAAGAAACAACACCTTATTGTAACAGAGGTTCAATTATCATCAGAGAACCTTCTAAACAGAAAGTTAAGGTTTAAGTTGAACCTATAACAGTAAATTATCAGACGATACATCTTCTAAGCCCTGAAGAATGAAGACTATATAGTATTCTGCGAGATGAAAAGGCAGAACCATATCCATTAAAGATTACGAAAGATCCTTATACAATCTATCCACTGACAAGTAAAACGAAAATTAAGATTGTACCAGATGTATAACCTAACTGTCCAGCACTAGTAGTCAGCAAAGAAAAAGGAAATAAGAAGAAGTCTCCTGAAAGGCAGCTCAAATGGCAGTGTAGAACATAGATGATGTATGTCACGCAACTCAACCTGTAGGCGTCTATGTATCCCATCATATATCAAGGGAATCTTAAAGTAATTTTGGAGAATCTACCAAAGACAAAAGCTTTAAAGCAGTTGGCACAATATCAGAAGGAAAGTACAAAAGTATCACAATTGAAGGTATCAATTTTAACTTAGAAACCTTTGTGCATTTGCTCATTGATTTCAAACCCTTAGGTTTCATTCCTTTAGTTAAAACTATTTTACATCTTCTAGGGTAACCGATTTACAAATTACCCTTAATTAAAATTATAGAATTAAACGATTCACCTAGAACACCATTTGTCTTTGATCACATTCATCCACTTAGTGAAATACTACAAGATGCCACTGTTAATTCGGAGCTCTTGAAGAATTTCAACAAATGGATTGAAGTTAGTCACAAGCAGAAGGAAGATCAGGAAGCCTTAGCTAAAACCATTGAGGAAATGAATACTAAGGTTGATGAACTAGGTGATGCAGTGGGTAATCTTCATGAGCAAATAACACTTTTATGTGTTTCTATAGAAGAAGGCCTCAAGACGATCCGCACTAATATTCAATAAATGTATTCTGAAATGGACTATCTTTTTGATTAATAACAAATATGGGGAGAACAGTAAAAAAATGAATTAGAATTAGAATTAGAAATTTTTTTGTTTGTCATTGTATATCTTGTTTTATTAATCTAAATATTATTTTTTCCTTCTAATATTATGATTATTTTTTATCATAGAAAAATGGGAGATTGTTAAGTCAAGAAGACTACTTTTTCTATTAATTTTGATGAAAGTTAAATAATAATAATAAAATAAGTGTGTGAACTATTTTGATGAATTTGTTAAGTGTGCAGATAAATTTAAGTGGCACAAATCATCAAATCAAGACGATACTTAAGTAAAAGTTGAATAAGACAAAGTGTCTAAGATGGATCAAACGAAATGATTAAGTCTAAGACACCAGATGAAGCAAACGAATATATGTAAGACGATGTAATTGAAGAATGTACTAGAACATCAGTTAGTTAGAGTTGGTTATAGGACTCAACTAATAACAGACTTTAGAAGACTCTATAGGCAGATTTCTCAAAGAAGACCATTGGAGATTTAGGTTATAAATATTAGTTATAGTCATAAACATTTTAAAAAAAGGGAGAATTCTGAATAAACATACTTAGAGAAATTCTATGCTCAAGTGCTCGCACTGTGAAGAATATTCTGAGAGAAAAGAAAGAAAGAAAGAGAGCAAATACATCTGTAACGTGAAGATCAAACAATATCTTTTCGAGTGAAAGAAAGGCTAGATCCTAAAGAGGCCAAGGAAGCAGATAAAGAATACTTTGTGAAAGAGACCTGAAGAGGTTCTGTAAGTGTAGAAATAATATTTGTAACGTTGAAGGAGATAGTGAAATCTCAGATGAACTCTGAGGACTGGATATGGCCCAAGGTTAAGGGTGAACCAGTATAAATCACGGTGTCATATTCTCTAACTCTTACCTCTTTAATTTTCTTATTGTTAGAAGCATAGATACAAATTTCCGTTGTTGCATTACTCATCAAATTAAGTGCATTGTTTTTTAATCATCTGATTTTGTCAAGAAAATCAAGAAGATTTTAAAGATTAATATTTTAGATGATTTAACACAATTCAACCCCCTTCTTGTGTATTTTACATATTATACATGATTTCTATATTAACAAGTGATTTACTGCACATTCTTCTCATTTCGATCATAAAGCATCATTTTCCAATTCAAATCTGTTTTCAATTCCTCAATAAGATTCTCAATTTCTGAATCCTCAGTTTGGGCTTTGTTAATCCTCCATGCGAAACTGATCTTTAATTCTATAGTAAATAGTACTTTGATTTACCCGAAATTCAACTCCACATTTTATGCTCCTTTTTACATTAGACCTTATAACCTCAATATCTAAATTCATGCTTCACTGCTATTGGGATATGTATATGTATATATATATCCTAGATGTTTCTGTACATATAATGTCTCCAACTTTCAAGCAATCACTATTGCAATAAGTTTCAACTCATGTATCAAATAATTAACCCATGAGGTTTCAGTTGTCTCCATACATATGTGATCACCTTATTATGCTGTTGGGCCCTGAATTTTTTTAATTGATTAAGCATGATTTGAATAAATTTTGTGGTCTTGTTAGATAAATTATTTTATTTGGATTTAATTAGCATGTTAATATTAGTAGGCTTTTATTGCTTGAGTTAGTTAAATTAAAATGCTAAGAGTGTATAACCTAAAGGGCAAAATTGACAAGTCACTTAAGGTTAAAAGGCTTTAAGGCTTAATGGAAGGGCAA
>JANSVA010000007.1:9364747-9379905 GCA_025504915.1 Erythroxylum reticulatum
AAGCTAACTTATATGTCATGAAATGCAAGCTAATTTGGTAAGGAGGGGGTTTTGGTCTTTGAAAATCTTAACAAAATGAAATGAATTGTGAGAAAAATGTGTAAACAGTATTTATGGAATTTTGGGAGTAGAAAATGGAAAGATAAAACAAACATTCAAATAGTGATAGGATCCTCTTGAAAATGAGCTTTGGCTATTATAGTTCAAAATTGATCTTTGATAGGAGAAGAAATCACTAAGTTTCAAATGGGTAAATCTTAAAGAACTCTTTAAGTACAAGATCTTAATCAATGAACTCCATTTCTTAAGACCTTGTTAAATGCCATTAGTGTGTGTAGTGGGTAAATCAATGCAACAAGTTACTTGGGATCTCAAATCAACTCAATATCAAACACAACTACGTAAGATAAAAGAGATTCAATAAGATCACAAATAAACATATATGAGACTTCATATATTTAAGATCAAAGTTCTACATCAACAAATCCCAACAACATAATGAATATCCAATACTTGATTAAACTCTAATCAAGAATGTTCAACTATAAATTACAAATCCTAAACCTAGGAATTTATACATCATAGATAAACATAGATTAAGTCACTCTCCTTTTAAGCCCATTGAAGTCAAGCCTTTGCTACATTTTCAAAAGGATAAGAGATGCCTAGCCACTCATGGCTTCAAGAAACTTCACTACTGAGAAGCGACCAGAAGAACCCAAAGTAGTAACTAAAGGTGGAAAGTGTGAGAAAATGGTGGTGTGTTATGTGGAGATGGTGATCCGATGGTGGAGTAGTTGATGGGTGATGGTTTCCTCTCCAAAAGTGTCGACTCTCTCTTCCTTCCTTCTTTTTTTCTTATTTTCACTGATGCTCTTCAGATAACTTAAAAATAGGTCTTTTTCTCGAATATGGGTTGATGGATCGGGCTATACAGTAGGTAAAACATCCAAAAATGGTTTGGGTATTTGAAGGTTCTCCATGGTGAGAGGACGAGTTCGTCGCGGCGAACTTTTCCCAAAAGGTTTGATTGGAGTTTTTAATTCCTTCTTTGCGGTGACATGAACTTCACGCCACGATGAAATTTTCCCGAAAGGTCTTCTTTGATAATCTGCTGAGTTTGCAGTGGTGAGAGGACGAGTTGGCCATGACAAAATTTTCTCGAAAGGTTTATTGACTTGTGCTCTTGTTCTCTTGTCCCTTTGGCTCTACTTCTTAAATTTCCTACAATAAAAAAATAGTAGTTTGCAGTATCAATTGTTCTAAGGAAATCAATTTAGTACAATTACTAATTATTTGTGACAATTTTACACTCAAACTATATAAAGTAAAGGCAAGCACTAAAGAGTCAAATTAAGCATAAAATCTGAAAATAAGAACCAATAAGTGCAATAAAAGCCATAAAATGTCACCAATTTATATAAGCAACTTGGGTTCAATCAGTCTTCTTCTTGAAGAAGAATCTAACCTAATCCACCTTCTATAATGATGATCGTGTGGTTCAAGGAAAGCTAGGGTTAAGTGATATTTTGAAGATCTTGAAGTTATACAAGTAAGTAGCATATTGTTCTTCATGATTTGTTGAATAAAGGATGTATGATGATAATTAGAGATTAAATGATCATAAAATAGTGTTTTATATATATTAGAACGTGATTAAAGAAATGAACACACTTTTGTCTTGTTTTTGTGTTTATGATGATCAATATTTCATAATTTTTTGTAGAGATGTGTTTGAAATAGAAAGATCATTAAAAATGGTGTAGGAAAAAGTGTAGAAAAATTTGATAGATAAATGGATGTTTCATGTTCTATTTTCAATGTATATTAATATGGATCTCTTTAGGTGTTTTGGAAATGAACTAAAATGAGTCTAAAGCTAAAGCAAGGAAGTAGTTTGGTGTCTTGAAATGGGAAGAATTAAGGTGATAGTTAGAAGTGAAATGAATGTGAGATTAGAGTTGAGGGTGTGTAGAAAGTTGGTGATGAATGTATATATATATGTAGATATTTTGTTTTTGGAGTTATGATCAAACATAGAATATGATTTTTTTTGTGATTGAAATTTATCTGAAATGGAAGTTGGAATGAAGAGGAAATAATGAGGACATAAGCTAGAAATGATAGACTAAGCAAAAGAGATGAACTAGGATGAAAATGATGATGAAGTGTGTTGGAATATGTTAGAGTGTTTTCATTGAACAAGCATTTGTATTTTGGACGTATCTTGATCTGTAGCCATCAAAATGGGATAATTTTAATTTTATATTACATTAGAGAAATATGGATATAATTTTCATGAAGTAATGGAATTTGAATTCTGTCTCTAAGAGTTTCAAATCTTGGTTTGAAGTTGAATATTATATGCTGTCACAGTGTAGGAACAATCTATAGTAGTTTAGGTATAACTTGCAGAGTACTGAAGCAAACTGCATGAAATTGATGTTGTTAGAAACTTAAAACATATAGAAAATGTATTTTAGACGAATTTATTACCTAAACACCTCATTTTTTTTAATCAAAATGGCCATGCAAACTTGACTTGAAAGAATATCTTGAGAAAAAACTGGAAAGGCCATCAATGTGAGTTATTCTTCTTTTGTGTAATGTTTGAAACAACAAATGGTAAGGTACTTTCCTATGATGCATTTATACTTGAATGGGACTTGAAATGAACCTATTTTGAGGTTGAATAAGTTGACAAAGTGTTGGATATGCATAGGTTTTAATTGAGGATAAAATTTAGTGAAGGGATTGTTGATATCAAGTGCATAAAATCTGCAAATTTATGAGTGTTATAATAATAAAAGTGTTCCTAGAAATGCTAATATGATTGTAAGGAGATGAGTAAGGTGTATCAAGTAAGAATGAGTGAGAGTTTGGATATTGTGTGATCATATAATGTTAGAATAACATCAGTGAATGATTGATTGATGATATTATAATAATCAAGTGTATTGAGCTATAAACCTTAATACATGATTGAGTGATGAACTTAGAATAATTTTACATAATTAAGGTGTTAACCTAATTTAAAATTAAATATATATGAGTTCTGAAGTATGAATGATCATAATATGTGAATAAAGGAAACATACCTGGAATAGTCAAATTGAGCATGTATTATACATAACACATATACATATGTGTATGATTGAATGCTTATGTGATTGAACAAATCAGTAATGTGTGTACAATACATATATATTGCTTAAACATAGATACACAAGATTGAAAATCATCATTAAGATGTTTCCAGATCATGAAGGCAATGGCTAAATTTGGAGTGTACTGTGAGTCAACCTAGATGTGTAAACTCAATTATATATATGTTTCTAGTTGAGTTATATGTGTGGCGAGTAACCTAGTTTTTCTCACTAAGATTATCTATCTGTGCTTAAATGTCAATTATTGAATTATTATTGATGTGAACGTGTTAATTTCGGTCTTTGATAGTTTGACAATTTTCATATATGAGAATCACATTGGAAGTGCTCATTATATGTGAATCTGATATAATTAAGTGTACTCAACATAATTGTTGAATGTTGGACTTAGGTTCGATGAAAATGTGAAAGTGAACGTGTAAATGAATATGTGACTAATTGAATATATGAGATTCGATCCATTTTATACATGATATGCATGATTAGATAAAGGCAGTTATAATTGGAGTAGTCAGTGAAAAAGAGTTTAAAGCTCAGAATGTGGTAAGAGCCTCAGGCCCATTATGTAAAATGAGTCTGGTATCCACAATAGATGTGAGACAATTATCAATGAGCCCAGTATCTACAATAGATACGAGACAAATATCAATGAGCCTTGAATCCCCAATAGATACAGGACAATTAAAAAGACACTCGGTCATAATAAAGTAACAATAAAAGTGAGTCATATATGCATATGTAAATTGATATATGTTATATGAATGTTTGAAATGAAATAATTGGTATTTTTTTATTATGAAAATGTGAAATGATATACACAATATGATTGACTAAAATGAATTAATTGTACTGCTCTAAGTTGAAAATGTGTAATAATGGATACAATGGTATTTGCTCAATATGTGATATGACTTATTTATAAATTGAATGTGAATTATGAATTATTCTGTAATTGATATGATTGAGCACATCGATGATGGTTCACTTACTAAGTTTGCAAAACTCACCAAAATTGCATCGTTGTCTTTTAGGTTCATAAATAAACTAGCTAATCTAGTTGAAGTAACCACTGTATTGGGACACAAGCTAGTGGTCGGGATCAATTTACACTTGCATATTTCATCAATGGTTTTAGTATTTGAATTGTATTTTACAGCTACTATACAATGTACTTGTAATTCAGTAATGTAATGACATTTATGACTGGATATGTTTTGTTGATAAAATGGTTTTAAATTGGTTATTGATGTACTTATGATGTGTTTACACTTGAAATAGGCCAAAATGTTACTAGTATGCTTGAGACAACAATTTTATAATGAGTCGACGTGACTGTCCTAACATGGCATTTTCCCAAGGCATGTGCTTGAATGTCCTCAGGATGTATGGGTACGTGCTCAGTGGAAATGGGATGTTACAATCACTATACACAATATATCCTTCAGATCCAGATGGAATAGCCAATATCAATGCTGTAGTCAATTGGTGTTTTAATTCGTCAAAACTCCTTTAGAATTCATTAGTCCATCAGAAAGGTACATTCTTCTTCATAAGCTTTGTCAAAAGGGCTAATATCAATGAAAACCCCTCGATAAACCTCCTATGATAACCTATTAGTCCTAGAAAACTTTGAATCTTAGATACATTTTTAGGGGCTTCATACTTCATCATTGCCTCAACTTTCTTTCTGTCTACCTGTATACCCTATCCAGATACTATATGACCCAAAAACACCACTTAATCAAGCCAAAATTCACATTTACTGAACTTGGTGTACAATTGCTTCTCTCTCATTATCTGTAAGACTAGCGTCAAGTTCTCAAAATGTTCCTCTTTGAACTTCAAGTATACCAAAATATCATCTATGAATTGAAATATCCCGTTCCCACACTAAGGGTTGGAACCCTAGATTTCTGTTATTGAGAAAATACTAATGAGAGATTAAGAAAAATGCATTTCATGCTCAAGCATAATCGTAGCATAATGTACGTAAATTTGAATTTTTGCACAATAAAATGACTGTACATGCACTCATGTGACATTTTTTGGGTATAATTGAATTATAAATGTGATATTATTGATAATTGTGGTTTATTTGTATTGAAAACCAAATCGGACTATATAAACTGTTGATTTAGAAGTTTAGTGAATTTTAAGATAAAGTTTTGAAAAATGTTGGGTATTCCTGGACTAGGAAAAATGCTAAGTAGCAAGTAAATTGTGAATAGTGATAGAAATAAATGTCAAATGGAAATGGAAATTTTTATAAATGGCGTTAAGGTTTAATGTCAAGTGTCATTGAAAATTGGGAGAAAATTGGATTAGAAATTGGAGACAAATGGACCAAGCAACTAAGTGATATTTAGCATAAACCATTTAAGTGGAAAGTGTCATTATGAGTATCATGTTGTCATGACACCCACCAAGTTTTTAAAACCCACCTAATCACCCATTTGAAAGACAACTTCACTGTATTTCATTTTCACTAAACACATTATCACTTTCCTCACTCTGCTCTCCTTATACGAAACTCCTACCACCCTCCACCAAGTGATTTTTGACCGTAATCTTATACTAGACAGTTACAATACCTTGCTCCTCTTGTTGATAAAAGGCCCAATCTATTCCCCCTTCAATAATGATGATCGTGTATATGGAGGAGCTAGGGTTTCTTGGTGATTTGAAGAAAATGAAGCTAAACAAGTAAGTATAAGCGTGAACTTTTCTTCATTTGATGAAGGAAACATATTTCATGATAGTCAAAAGTTAAATGGACATAAAATGGTGATTTATGTATGCTGGAATGTGGGCAAAGAAATGAATACATTGATGCCTGGCTTTTACATGTATGATGATGAATGATTCATAAATTGATGTAGAGATGATTTAGAGTTAGAGATGAATATTGTTGAATTGTGCTGGACATGTAAAGATGCAGTGTTTCCAATAAACATGCATTTATATTTTATCCATATCTTGATCTGTAGATATCTAAATGGGATGATTTTAACTTCAAATTAAAATAGAGACAACTGGATACATTTTTCATGAGAAATTGAAATTGAATTCTATCTCTATGAGTTTCAAATTTTAGCTCGAAGTTGAGTTCATGGATTTTATCTTGGTTTGGAATAGTCTGTATTGTTTTTAGCATAACTTGCATAATATCGAATCAAATTGCATGAAATTGGTTTCATTTGATACTTAAGATAAAGGAACAACTGTTTAGAAGAGTGTTTTTGCCTAAATCCTTCATTTTTCTCATCAAAATTGCCATGAAACATTGACCCAAAGGTTTGTTTTCAGAAGAGCTAGAATGAAGTTTGAAAAAGAGGGGATCACATGATTGTGCACAAGCATGATCATGATTCTTAAGGGTCACAAGAGATCTCACGATCGTGCTTGTATAGTGAAGGTGTAATGAAAGTTTATAGACGTGAACATCCTTTCATCTTTTGGCCATAACTTCTTCTCCCGACCTCCAAAAGACACGGGACTTAAACCATTAGACTCGTAACACATTGATTTTCATCTCCACAAAAATTTATATCCATATGAAATCATTATGGAGAGATTTAGTTAAGAATTTGGAACAGAATTGATGAGGAGTTCTTCAAAATGATAACTGGAGTATTTTGAACATGCTTCGGTATTTTAGGCATAACTTATTCTGTGGTAATCTAAATGAGTTGATTATTCATTTAGATTACACTAGAGAAATGAGGATACAAATATTTGTAAGAAATTGAATTTCTTATAAGCACAATTGAAATTCAATTTCTTACAAATATTTGTAAGAAATTGAATTTCAATTGTGCCTATAAGAACTCAAATGTTTTACTTGAAGTTGAATACAAGGTACTGTTATAGTTTAAGAATAGTGCAGATTATTTGGAGCATAACTTTCAAAATACTCAACCAAATTAAATTATCCTAGTGTCATTAGAAACCTTAGAGATAGGAGAACAATTTTATAGAAGAAACCTTTCTCAAATTATTTCATTTTACTTATCAAAATGATAGAATTTTGGAGATATTATGAGAAGAAATGAGAGTTTGGATTTTGTATGATCATATAATGTTAGAATAACATTAGTGAATGAATTGTTGATATCAAAATACCAAAGTCATGAGTATAATGGTAATGAAGATGTTCATATGAATGTAGTTGTGATTCAAAGGAGAAGAACAATAGGTATTAAAAGTGAATGAGAATTTGATATTATGAAAGCAAATAATGCTAAAAATAAGATTATACATGAGAAGTGAAATTTGATGATATACCTGGGATAGTTATTGAGCATGCATTATACATCGTTTTTATACACAATTGTGCATAAATAAATACTTATAATTGTGCAAAGTTATTAATGTGTGTATGCAATGTGTGTATTGTATAGTTTTGATGTATAGGAAAAACGTCCGCATCCAGATGTTTCCAGATCTTAGAAGCAACTGCTAATCTAGAGTGTACAGTGAGTCAACTTAGATGGTCTCATTCACTGTTTGTTATGTTTTTAATTTCTTCTTTGAATTGCTATTGAAATGAAATGTGATTGTTTTGATTTCAGACATTGAATGTCCGAGGAGTTTGATAAATGCATGAATAATAATAGAAGTGTTGCTTGTATGTTAAATTGACAAAATATGTGAAACACAGATTAATTGTTAAATGCCAATCTGAGTTACGAAGAGAAATTTGAATATGTATATAAATGAAAAAGTGATTATTAACTTAAATGTTAAATGGCGGACTAAGGTCCGATGACATGTGTAAAGTGAAATAAAGTAACTGATTGAAAATATGTGAATGCAATGCATTTCATTTCATGAATGCATGAAAGATAAAGGTTGTTGTGACTGAAGTAGCCACCGAAAAAGAGCTTAAAGCTCAGATTGTGAAAAAGAGATTAAAGCTCAAAAAGTGTATAAGAGCTAAAGGCTCACTATGTAAAATGAGCCCGGTATCCCCAATGGATATGGGATAGTTATTAATGAGCTCGATATCCACAATAGATACGAGACAGTTATAGGCGTTCGGTCACAACAATAACAAATTGAAAATGAGTCTCATAAGCATTACATATGCATTTGATGTGTATGATTTGAGCAGTTTGCATGATGTTCTAAATGTGAGATATTTTTCAAGAGAATGTGAAATATATATGACTATATATGATTATTAATGAAATGGAGTGAATTATATGAATATGTGAACTATATATGTTATGTGATTGAGTAAGCCATCGAAGATGGTTACTCACTAAGTTCGAAAACTCACCAAAATTTGCAATATTTTTAGGCTTAAGAGAGTTACCCCGTTGGGCAACGGGAGTATAACCACTGCATTTAAGTAATACGTAGAGGTTGGGATCGGTTGACATCTACATTTGTATTTTCTTATTTTTGTATTAAATTGAGTTTTTCACAATTTTTGTATCATGAATAATTGAATATGTTTCGATATGTAATAACTTGTCAAAGTGGAAAGTTTGTAAATAAGAATGATCTTGAGTGTCATAATAATAAATGTGTTTTTGATGTTATGAAAGAAAAGAACGAGCTTGAAATTTGATTGTTAATTTTCTGTATACGTATGTGATAAATTTGAAAAAAATATATACGGAGTTTTTGAAAGTTTGATCGTTTTAGCTTGCCACCCTTACGACGTATGTACTCGGGCATCACTCAGGATATCAGGTATAGGCCTTGTAAGAGTGGAGAGTTACAGTTTGGTATCAGAGCCCAGAATTAGTATCTTACATGGGCATTTTCAAAATATGTTTTCAAGTTACATGCATTTTATTCATATCAAGGCAGATAGTAGCAACTGATCCCCAGTCTGAGTTGTATTCATATGAGTCACATGCTATGAGCATGTGTTAAGAGTTTAAGTGAATAGAAATAGTGAAGAGACTGATGATTTGTAAGCATGTGAGAAAAAAGAAAGTTTATGGAAGTCAATAAATGAAAAATAGTGTATATTTCGATATGATAGATAAGGATTCACTACATTTGTATTGATGGATTTGTTATTGAATATGACATCAATTTTGTATTTTAGTGATATACCCTCGAATGTGATATGGATGTGAATGCATTGTCATGGATTGTTTGAGAAAAATAGAGATATAAATAGAAATGATGAGATTAAAGTGTACAAGCCAAGTTGAAAGAAAACAATTTTTTTTCTATAACCTTGAATGGTTTAACTTGAACATAGAATGATTATGTGAGTATCGTGATAAGAATTTATGATTCAGTATAAGAAGATATTAGGGGAATTGAGACCAGAATTTCATAATGATTATGCATTAATAATTCTGAATTGATTGAGGATATATATATGGGAAATGAAATAGACCTAATTGACTTTACAATAGATGAATGATGTGTAGTAAGGAGAAAGTTAGAAATGCATATAAGATAGGATTTTATGTAAGAATGAGAAAGGGATAAGCAAAAGCCCTCAAAGTTAAGTTAATTTGTTATCGTGACCACATATTTGATAATGGGATTATCATGACAAGTGAGAATATTGGGCACATATGTATTATATATGTAGGATAATATAGGAAGCAATCTATGACTTACTGAATATTTTTAGTCATAGTTCCCATAGTTCAAAGTCTAAGATGAATTAGAGTAATACATGAAAGTGTTAATAGTGATCAATCAAGGATAAATTGAGATTATTAATGATGTTACTATAGGTTATAAATTTTGTGAAAAAGAGAAGAAGGGCATGATCGTGGCACAATCCCCACGATCGAGGACAGACATAAAAGGAGAATTGTTGTCCTGAATCAAATGAGATTAAGGTATCCTGAACATAAGTTATTAATTAGTGAATTGTCTTAAAGAAATATTTGGAAAAGATGGAATGATCTTGATGATATATAGCAAGGTATTAGAGTAAATGAATTGTTTAATGCTTTACTGAGCCTTATTAGAAAGGATATTCTTATAATATAAGTTATGATAGAAATTGATCTTATAGAGATATTATGAATAGTTGAAATTGATCTCCTTGAGGTCACTGAGAATGTCTGATAAGCAATGATGATAAAAGTGGATTGATAAAGGTTACATGAATAGTATAGATTATAGAAATAAGAAATCTTCTTTCAAAGAAGAATTTCACAGAATTAGATTAAGCAGACCAGATAGTTTACTCTTAAAATGCTCAATGAAGGAACAAATCAGAAATGAATAGGTAATGAATCAAAAGTGAATATTGGAGTCCTATTTCCAATGAAGACTCAGGCATAAGATTTAAAATATGCTACTAAGAGCGTTGCATTTTGTTGATGTAAGGTATCCAACGATGTGATTGAATTCTTAAATTTGAGGAGACACTATTGTCAATGTGTGGAGAAACAAGTATGAATGAGCAGATATTAGAATAATTCAATGTGAAATCATAGGAAATGGAATGAATTGGAAAAAATCATTTGGGAAAGAAGTCGATTAGGAAACCAAAATAAATGGGATATAACATTACCTCACTGAGGAATGCCCTGAAAGTATCATAGTATTGAAGAACAAAGTGTTTCAATTTTGTTTAGATCAATGAGTGACTATGATCATAATTAATATATTAAATGTATTCGGAAAGTTAAGAAGAATATTTTTAATACTTGAGGAAATCTTACATATCTTAAAGGTAGAAACAATTATATGCCAAGAGCAATACGAGTGAATCTTAACTTTCTTAAATAAAATGTTGGGTTTTATTTTATCTGAATATGACATATCAGGAGACCCAAAGAAAGTGGAAATAATGATGAAGTAAGAAACTCTAAGGAATATATAGAGATTTGGAGTTTTCTAGAACTAGTTATATAATGGATACTACCATAGATTGTTAAGGAATTTTTATTGATCATAACCCTTTGACAAAAATGTTTAAGGTAAAATGTGTAAATCGTATCAGTGATGAATGTAAAGAGAATTTTGAGGAATTATAAGACTGATGTTAATTACATGGGTTAGGTTTGGAGATTATGTAGTATATAATAAGGTTTCACTTCAGAATTAAGACACAATCTGTTGTAACAATATAAAGTGATTTTGTATACATAAAGACAATTAAAGTCTCATGAATGATTTTGATATGTGATCTAGAATTTTCTACGATAGTGATTGCTTAGAGAGCTTAGAGACATTATATGTACAGAGACATTTTGGAAATATTCAAGTCAATAAAGTCTTAGGTAATTATGGAGTTTGAAAGAACTGAATATAAGGCTGAGACAATAGATAAAAGTACTAAAAGATTTTAAATGGTACAAAGGAGTACTATCCTAGTAAAGCTAATATTGTAACCTGATGCCTTAAATAGAAAATTCGATGACAGTGTATCATGAATTTAGATATTGAGGTTACCAAACCTAGTATAATGAAGAGCATATAATATCGAGTTAAATTTTGGGCAAATCAAAGTATTATTAGCCACATTAAATTTTAAAATTTTTGTTTTTATGAAAAGATTAGCAACACCCAAATTGAGGATCTAGAATTGTGAACCTAATTAAGGAATTAAAAATAAATATGAATTTTGAGTCCAAATAAGAAAAATGTTACTTTGGAACTAAAATGAGAGGTATGTGTACTCGATATAGATGATTAAGAAAAGAAATTTTTGGATAAAGTACAAATGGTGACCTAGGCTATACATACTATTAGGAATACACCGAAACAACATTTAACAGCTAAGGATATAGAACTAACTGACTATATTATATATGAGTTGCCAATAGTTTTAATTGTTGGAGATATGCTTAAAGCTTATATTTTGGAGTTCATAGAAACATGAGATCAATGTATAGTTTTAATTGAAATTAAGCATATCAATCATTATCCTAGTGATATCATTAAAATACTGTATGAGGCGTTATAGGTCAAAAAGAGTCATTCTCCCTTACATTGAATTTAATGAGGCCTAAAATAGTTAAATACCATTATAGATGGGATATGTTAAGGATAAGTGAAATTAATATATACTTGAAATTAAGTGATTCAAGAAAGATAAATCAGTTAGGTGGATTAACACCGAAGATATAGAATACAGTGAGCTAGACACAAGAGTTAAGTGTATTAACACTAAAGAGATGTGAATTTATCAAGTGACAAATGAATTGTTTTTGAAAGTGTGACCTTGCCTAGGTGTGCTCAAGTTAGGAAAAGGGATAGACTAAACTTGAATTATATTGGTCCACATGAAGTTATTGAGAGCATAAGACCATTAACATATGAGTTTGTAGTACCAATAAAGATGCTTCAGATTCGTAATGTGTGATATGTGAGTATATTAAGAAATATCGATATGATCTAACATAGTTGTGTTGTTAACACAGGAAGTGAAATTTTTGAAGAACCCGAGATGTATTAAGGAACTAGTTAAGATAGCGAGTGACAAAATAAGTGATCGAAAGACCTAGTGAGTCCATTGACTGTGGTCATTTGGAGGAAAGTATTCAAGCGATGAAGTTATATGGGAAACAGATTAGCATATGAGGAAACAATAACCCTGCCTTATTGATCAATCAGATAATAATTTTGAGGACAAAGTTTATTTAAGGGGGAGAAATGTAACATCCCATTCCCACATTAAGGGTTAGAACGCAAGATTTTTGTAATTGAGAAAATAACAATGAGATATTAAGAAAAATGCATTTCATGCTCATGCATAATATTAACATACACGCACCTGAAATTGAATTTTTGCACAATAAAATGACTGTATATACAATCATTTGACATTTTCCAGGTATAATTGAATTATAAACTTGATATTATTGTGAATTGTGGTTTATTTGTATTGAATACCGAATCGGAGTGTATAAACTACTGATTTAGAAGTTTGGTTAATTTTAGGATAAAATTTTGAAAAATGTTGGGTATTCCTGGACTATGAAAATTTCCAAGTGGCAAGTAAATTGATGAATAGTGATATAAATAAATGTCAAATGGAAATGGAATTTTTATAAATGGAGTTAAGGTTTAATGTCAAATGTCATTGAAAATTAGGAGAAAATTGGATTAGAAATTGGGGACAAATGAACCAAGAAACTAAGTGTTATTTAGAATAAACCATTTGAGTAGAAGGTTTCATCGCCCATTTGAAAGACAACTTCGTTGTCTTTCATTTTCACTAAACACATTATCATCTTCCTCACTCTTCTCTCCTTATACAAAGCTCCTAACACCCTTAACCAAGTGATTTTTGACCGTAATCTTATACTAGCCACTTACAATACCTTGCTATCCTCCTCTTGTTGATAAAAGACCCAATCTATTCCTCCTTCAACAATGATGACCGTGTATATGGAGGCTAGGGTTTCTTGGTGATTTAAAGAAAATAAAGATAAACAAGTAAGTACAAGCATGAACTTTTCTTCATTTGTTGAAGGAAACATATTTCATGATAGTCAAAAGTTAAATGGACATAAAATGGTGATTTATGTATGTTGGAATGTGGGTAAAGAAATGAATACATTGATGTCTTGCTTTTACATGTATGATGATGAATGATTCATAAATTGATGTAGAGATGATTTAGAGTTAGAGATGAATATTGTTGAATTGTGCTGGACATGTAAAGATGTAGTATTCCTACTAAACATACATCTATATTTTATCCATATCTTGATCTGTAGATATCTAAATGGGATGATTTTAATTTCAAATAAAACCAAAGATAAATGGATATATTTTTCATGTAGAAATTGAAATTGAATTCTGTCTCAATGAGTTTCAAAATTTAGCTCGAAGTTGAGTTTGTGGATTCTATAGTGGTTTGGAATGGTCTGTAGTGTTCTAAGTATAACTTGAAGAATATCAAACCAAATTGCATGAAATTGGGTTCATTTGAAACTTAAGACATAAATGCACAACTTTGTAGAAGAGTGTTTTACCTAAATCCTTCATGTTTCTTATCAAAATTGCATGAAACATTGACCAAAGGGAGCATTTTCAGAAGATCCATTTGAAAAAGAGGGGACCTCATGATCGTGCGCACGATCATGACTATTAAGGGTCACAAGAGATCTCATGATCGTGCATAGCGAAGGTGTAGTGAAAGTTGACAAACGTGAACATCCTTTGATCTTTTGGCCATATCTTCTTCTCCTGACCTCCAAATGACATGAGACTTAAACCATTGGACTTGTAACACATTGGTATTTATCTCCACCAAAAATTTTAACCATATTCAATCATTCTGTAGAGATTTATTGATGAATTTGAGATGTAATTGATGAGGAGTTCTAGAAAATGATAACTGGAGTGTTTTCACTGAACATGCTTTGGTATTTTAGGTATAACTTGATCTGTAGTTATCTAGATGAGACAATTATTCATTTAAAGTAAACTAGAGACATTAGGATACAAATTGTTTGAAGAAATAGAATTTCAATTATGCCTCTAAGAACTCCATATGTTTACTTGAATTTGAATACCAGGTACTGTTATAGCTTAAGCATACTCTATATTATTTGGAGTATAACAATCAAAATACTCAACTAAATTAAATGATCTTGGTTTTGAGAATAATTTTTTAGAAGAAAATTTTCTTAAATTTCTTCATTTTCCTTGTCATAATGATCATCAAACAATTGACCCGAAGGTCTAGAATTTTGGAGATATTATGAGAAGAAACGAGAGTTTAGATCTTGTATGATCATATAATGTTAGAATAATTAGTGATCGAGTTGTTGATATCAAAATACCAAAGACATGAGTATAATGAGAATGAAGATGTTCATATGAATCTAGTTGTGATTCAAAGGAGATGAACAATAGGTATTAAAAGTGTATGAGAATTTGATATTTTGAGAGCAAATAATGTTAACAATAAGATTGTGCATAAGATGTGAAATTTGTTGATATACTCGGGATTGTCATTGAGCATGCATTGTACATCATCCGTATACACATTTATGCATAAATAAATGCTTATAATTGTTCAAAGTTATTAATGTGTGTGTA
>JANSVA010000007.1:9418298-9442862 GCA_025504915.1 Erythroxylum reticulatum
CTCGGCATCAGAAGGAGTTTTGGCCTGGGGGGCTAAGCTTGACATAAATTGGCCCATATGAAACTATTGTGAGAATAGGAGTATGGATTTATGAGTTAGTATTACACATAAAAGATGTTTCAGATTCACACAGTGTTACGTGGATATGTTTAGGAAGTATCATTATGATCCAATATATGTGTTATTGAAACTGGAAGTGAAAATTTTGAGTAATCTGAAACTCATCAAAGAAATAGTTAAGATAGTGTGATATCTAAACAAGTGATTGAAAGACCTGTTGAGTCTATCAACTATGGTCAATTGGAAGAAAGTATTCAAGTGATGAGGTTATATGGGAAACGGAGGAGCATATAAGGAAATAATACCCCTGCCTTATTAATCAATCAGATATTAATTTCGAGGACAAAATTTATTAAGGAGGGGAGAAATGTAACATCCTGTTCCCATAATAAAGGTTAGAACTCTAAAATTCAGTACATGTGAGCTCAAAGAGAGATTAATAAAATGCATTTCATGCTCATGCATAATGTTAGCATATACGTACATGAATTTGAATTTTTGCACACATCAAAACAACTCTACATGCATTCATTGACAATTGTTGGGTATAATTGATCTATAGATGTGATTTTATTGAGAATTGTGGTTAGATTGTATTGAAAATAGGTTTGGAGAGTATATTTATTGATTTATAATTTTTGGAATTTCTGGATATTTTTTTGGAAATTTTTAAGTATTTTTGGACTAGAAAAAATTTCAAGTGGCAGAATAATTGATGAATAGTGATATAGAAATAAATTTCAAATGGAAGTAGAAACCTTAGTATATGACATTAAGATTTAATGTCTTATGTCATTGAAAATTGGGAGATAATTGGAGTAGAAATTGGAGACAAGTGGACTAGTTAATAAAAGAGCCAATTGGAGACCACTAAAAGGTGACAAGTGGCACCTATTCACAAATTTCTCCTAAATTAAAAGACCCCTTTTGTTGTCTTTCATGATGCTTCTCTATAAAAAGGGGTATTAGTGTTTTGCTTTGGTTCTCTTCTTCTCTCCTTCATTTTTGTGGCTTCTCTTCTCTTCTTCTTCTTGATTTTTATTCTTCAAATCTCCACCCATAACCTCTCGTCTTCCATTTGCTACTCCTTCACCTTGCTCTCTCTTTTATTCCCACCATAAACCCTAACCTTCTAACCCTCAAGAGGGTGATGATCGTGGGTTGTGTTTGAAGTTAGGTATTTTGTTGATTTTCTTAAAGAGTTTGAAAATTTGGTATCTAAATCAAGTAAGTCATATTTTAATTTTATGGGCAATGTTAAATGGAGCATTTATGATGATAGTTAGAGGTTAATGCATGAAATGGTGTTTTATGTACGTATGTGTTGTGGATGATGAAGAGTTTGTAAATTTCTTGCTTATATATATATATGCTTGATGAGTAATGATTTATAGAGATATTTTGGAGGTTGAATGATTATGATAAGGAGTTTTGTATATGCTAGAATGTTGGTGAAGAAAGGACCACACACACACACACACACACACATATTGATGTTTTGTTCCATATAAATGCTAAATAATGGGCTGGGAGTTGTTTTATGGATGATTGATTCTGTATATGATGGCTAAGAAATTGTGAGTTATGCTATACATGTTTGTAAGATGGATTGGTTGTGAAAAGGATTTTTTAATGTGAATTGGAAGTTGATGAATAGGCATATGAACATATCTTGTTTTGGGGTTAGTGATCAAATTTAGATCATGCTTTGTTGGTGAATGATATTGAGATGAAATGGAGTTGAAAATGGGGAGTAAATGAAGTAGAAAATGGTGATCTTTGTACAAGTTGTGTTAGGTATAAAAATCTAGAAAGTTTGAGGAAGATTGACTGGAAAATGTTCATTGAGTATGCCTCAGTCCTTTAGCCATAACTTTTTCTCTAGTTATCTAAATGAGATGATTCTTAATTTGGATTAAACAAGAGACGTATAGCTACATTTTTTATGAGAAGTCGAATTCAAATTATATTTATAAAAGTCTCAAAATCTGACCTGAAGTTGAAAAATTGGGTATATGTCCTTGGAAGTTTGCTGCGGCAAACTCCTTTCTTCACTACGACGAACTTGAAGGATTTAGCTAGGATTTCTTTCGGATAAAGTTCACCGTGGCAAACTCTAGGTTTTGCTGCTTCAAATTTGTGAAAATTTTGTGAGAATTCCTCTCAGGAGGAGTTCGCTGCGATGAATTTTTTTTACACTGAACATGTTTCGGTATTTTGGGCATATCTTCTTCTGTAGTTATCCAAAAAGGACTGATTTTTTATTTGGAGTAAACTAGAGACATAAGGATACAAATTATCAGAGGAAATCAAATTCTGAATCGGACTCTAAAAATTTCAATTTCTAGGTGGAAGTTGAATATAGGGCACTGTCATAGAATAAAAGCAGTCTGAAAATATTTGGAGTATAACTTTCACACTACTAAACCAAATTAAATGATTTTGGTGTTATTAGAAACTTATGAGATAAAAGGACAATTCTCATAAATAAAGTGTCCCTAATTACTTTATTTTCATTATCTAAATGATCAGAAATAGTAGACCCGAAAGTCAGTGTTTGGAGAAAAATATGAAATGATTCGTTGGGTTATGAAATTAGATTCAAAGTGTTTATTTGAGGTATAAACCCTAAGTAAAAATTTTACTTAGGTGAGTTTTGATATAAGACTAATAAACGATGAGAATAATGGAAAGATACCCAGGATTGTTACGAATATGCATTGTACATATTCCATATACACGCGTGTGCATAAATGAATTCTTATAATTGTGCAAAGTTATTAATGTGTTTGTGCAATATGTGAATTGTATAATTTTCATATGCAGGATAAACGTCCGCATTCCGAAGTTTCCAAATCATAGAAGTTAACACTAATCTGGAATATACTATGAGTCGACTTATATGGCTTTACTTTTAGTGGTTGTTTCATTAAATTATGTATTTGAATTATGCAATATAAATTATGTACTGAATGATCATGCAATGTGAAAGTGAAATTGATTGTTTGATTTCGAACATTGAAGGTCCAAAGTTCTTGACTTATGAATGTGAGATTTGAAGTGCTTCTTATATGTGAATGTGACGAAATAAGTGATTCTTAACTTAATTGTTAAATGCTGGACCTAGTTCTAAAGAAAAATGTGAACATACATGAGAATGAAAGAATGATTCTCAACTTAATGTTGAATGTAGAACTAAGGTCTGATGATATGTGAAAGTGATTGATTGATCATGTGTGATTGATGCATTCCATTACATGAATGCATGAAGGATAAAGGCAGTTGTGGCCAGAGTTGCTAGTGAAAAAGAGCTTAAAGCTCGATATGTGATCAGAGCCACAGGCTCAGATGTGAATGTACTCGGTATCCACTAAGGGATATGGGACATTATCTGATTCAGCCCAATATCCACTAAGGGATATAGGCCAATGAAAAAGGCACTCGATCAAAACAAAGCAACAAATGGAAAGTGAGTCTCATATGCACTGCATATGCATGATATGAATGGTTATAATGATTTGAATGACTTTTGAATGTGATATGTGTTGAATGTAAAATGTGAAATGATTGATCAAGTGTATGTGATTTAAGATGATTATTAAATAAATGATGTGAAATATGTGTTATGTGATTGAGGGAGCCATAGAGGATGGTCACTTACTGAGTTCGCAAAAATCACCCAAAATTTGCACTATTTTTTTAGGCTCAGAAGGGTTACCTCCTTAGGCAACGGGAGTATGCCTACTGCATGCAAGTGAGAGATAGAGGTTGGGATCAATTCGCATCTGCATTTGTTTTCTTTATTTTGTGTCAAATAGAGTCTTCCGTAATTATTGTAACTTGTGTATTTGAGCATTTCTATTTGGTAATAACTTTCCATATTGAAGATGTTTGTAAATGATTTTGGAATGTAATGAAATTATGACTATAAGTATTTATTTTTGAAATGGGCCCAAGTGGCTATTGAATTGCTGATAAATTGAATAATAATTTTAACAATGCGATTGAAAAAGTTTATAATTAAAATGGGCCATTTTGATTATTGATTTTTGCATAAGTGTGTATTAATTTTGAAAAATTTGTACTGAGTTTCAAGTGTTTGACTGACTGAATGTGCTATTATGCCACCAATGCAAGGCACGGACTCAGATATCACTCAAGATGTTAGGTACGTGTCTGGCGAGAGTAGGGTGCTACATTGGTTAGTATTAAAGCCTAAAATTACTATCTTATATGGGCATTTTCTTAAATGTGTTAAGGTACATGCATTTTAGACATGTCTTAGTATGCAGTAGCAACTGATCCCTAGTCTGAGTCACATTTATATGAATCATACACATGAGCATTTGTTAAGAGTTTAAGCTGATAGAAATTAGGAAGAAGAATGATGATTTGTTAGAAAGTGAAAAAAATGAAAGTTTATGGATATGTAGAAATGGGAAATAGTCTATGGATAGATATGACAGATAAATGTTCATCACACTTGTATTAGTGAATGTATTATGAATATGTTGTCAATATTATACTGTAGTGATATATCCCCGAATGTGATAAAGATGTGAATGTATTGTCATAGATTGATTGAGGAAAATAAGGACACAAGTAGAAATGACGAGATTAAAGTGTACAAGCCAAGTTGAAAGAAAATAAAATTTTCTGTTGTGACGCCCTAATACCCTCTGGGAACAAAATATGAAACATTCATCATGCATTCTCAAAAGCTCAAAGCAGAAGCGATTCAGAGCAAACATACATCAGAAACAAGTCCAAAAACAAACTCAAAATACATTTTAAACAAAACAAAATTCAGACTCCTTTGGCCATTGCGGTTGACTTGTCCTAGTCCCTACGTCCTTCTCTCTGAACCTACATGGGGCAAATTCACCGTGCTAAGCATATAGCTTAGTGAGTAATATCTAAACTATAATTTAATAATAGATACAAAAATTAAGATTAAATCAAAGTTTTATAAATAATAGAACTGCTCAACACAATAGGGTATAAACCATTCAGAAACAAAACAAAATTTAGCTTATATCAAAATCAAACTGATATCAGAGTACAAAATCATAAGGCTGCTAAATCTATTTACAGAAGCAGGTAATGAGACTTATATAGAAGAGACCGAAGTCTCGATACCAAAGTGTCACAGAAGAGATTGAAGTCTCAACACCTAAGTGTCAATATCAGAAGACACTGAAATGTCAATAATAAAAGACACCGAAGTGTCAAAGAAGCAACTGCAGACCCTTCTAGGCATGCCTATTTACCTACAACTAGGACTTAACAGAATTAAAATAGAATTGTCTAAAATTCATTTCACATGTCAATCCAACAGCTTTGCAAATCATTCAATGGACCAAAAGCAGTAGAAAACAAAATAGTCAAAGAAAAACTATCAAATTTGACCATCTAAATTACTTACAAAAATTACCGTCCAAAATTACTTACAAAAATTACTATCTCAAATTACTTACAAAATCTCCCTTATTGCCTACTGCCTTAACGTCCTGGCAATATCTGGAATCGGTCGCTCGATGGGTTCCTCTAAAACATTTAATACAAAAATATCATTATTGGACATAATTATAAATTCATTTATGCACATTCATGTATAATGAATATGTATTGTGCATGTTCATGCCAAAAATATGGGTTTCCTATCCTTAATCTTGTCACTTTATCGATCATGTGAAATCATACTCAATCCCTCAATCCAGATTTATTTCACAATCAACTTTCGGGTTCACTTTGCTCAATTATTCTAATCAAGTAATTAAGGTAATTAGGTAATACTTCCTTTTAGAAAGTTTTCCCTCTTTGTCTTATGTTTCCAATGATACCAAGTTCGTCCAATTTGGTTTAGTATACTGAAAGTTATACTCAAAGGATTTCAGGTTATTCTTGAGCTCAACTTCAAATCAGATTCTGAAATTCTTAGAAGCATAATTAGAACTTAATCTCTTCAGATAAATTTTAGCCTTATGTCTTTGGTTTACTCTAAATCAAGAATCACTCCATTTCGATAACTACAGAGAAAGTTATGCCTAAAATACCAAAGTATGTTCAGTGTAAAGAAAAGTTCGTCACAGCGAAGTTAGAAATTCACCGCGGCGAACTCCTCCAGAGAGGAATTCTCACAAAACTTTCACAAGTTCACCACAGCAAACCTAGAGTTGGCTGTCGCGAACTTTACCTGAAAAGAATTCTAGTCAAATCCTTCAAGTTGGCCACGGTGAACCAAGGAGAGTTGGCCGCGGCGAACTTTCATAGAAAAGAATCTTTCAAGTTCGTCATCTTCAAACTTCCTAGATTTTACACTTCAATCTTATTCAAAGAACACATATCACACTTCAACCAATTCGTCTACTTCCATTTCAGCTCATCACAACTGAAACAAATCAAATCTATATTCAAACACTAAAAACCGATGCATGCACTTGAAATCATTTTCAGCGTTCTCTCTCTACTGTATTTTCATCCTCACTACATTTGTTTCATTTTCTGCATTTTTCAAATTACACAGCACTCATTAAACTCATATTCAATTCCAAATACTCTTACTGCTATCTTTATATACTCACGACCTCAAATCCTTACCCAAATCATTTAGTGAATCCATTCACCGAGACCACACTACATAAACTTCTCATGCATGTATATATTTCCAATATAGAATGTCATCCAACTCATGCATGAATTCATTTCCAATACTAACATATCATCTGAAACATTCACATAACTTAGAAAGTTAGAATATCACTTACTTTATTTTTCTGTAATTCTTCAATAGTGAGAGTGATGATGAACAGGGTTCGGGGATTGGTTGAAGAAGTAAAACCAAAGAGAACAATTTCTTAGTTGGGCTGAAATGTTTTGTTTACAAAGGCTAACACTAACTTAAAATCAACAACAATAATCCGAGATGAAGGTTTGGTGATTTTCAAAGAGCACTCCCTAATCCAAAGAATAACCAAGCTTCATCAATTTTTCCCTATAACACACATACTCACGTGTGTTGCTACCACGTGCATTGCTACAAACTTGACACGTGGCGACACATGGCTCATTTCATGTATGCCATTTGTCATGCACATAGAATGCTACATGTCATTAAGCCATTGGTCTATTTCTCTTGATATTCCAAAATTTCCAAAAAATTCCTAAATAATGCCAATATTCTCTGAATGAGTTTTCCACAATTTAATCGCATTTATTAATCCATTTTACCCAGAAAAATTTCATGAATGCATGTATAATAATTGTATGTGTCCAAAATGCTTATGCACAAATAAGCAAATATTCAAATATGCAAAAGTATAGAATGTATTGAATTTCCTTAATATTCTAACCCCTAGTATGGGGTGTTACATCTATGACCTTAAAAGGTTGAACTTGGACATAGAATGGTTGTGTGATTATCGTGATAAGAGTTTATGATTCAGTATAAGAATATATCTGTGGAATTGAGACTAGAATTTCATAATGGTTATGCCTTTATAATTCTGATGTGATTGAGGGTATACATATGAAAGATAAAATGAGTGATGATAGGAAGATGAGATAAAAATAAGGAAAGAAAAGAATAATAGGGGAAAGAAATAGACATGAATGACTTTACATGAGATGAATGATATGTAGTAAGGAGAAAGTTATAAGTGTATATAAAATAGGATTTTATGAAGAATGAGGGAAAAAAATGAATGAAGAATTAAATGAGAAAGTTATAAGTGTATATAAAATAGGATTTTATGTAAGAATGAGGGGAAAAAATGAATGAAGAATTAAATGTGAAGAGCTAATGCACTTAATATGGTAGTTGATTTGTCATGACATGATGTAGTACTAAAAGAGGTAAATTCTAGAAAATTAGAGTATATTTGATGTTAGTATGTGTGTTAACATGAGGAAGAAAGTGCAGGGCATGATGGTGGCCTGACAAAAATAGGTTTTTTGTCACGATCATGGTAGGGATACCCCAATTGTGGGTAAGGATAAAGAAAGAATTATTGTTTAGGATCAATTGAGATCAAAGTATTACTATTATAAGATAATTGGTGATCTGTCGGAAACAAATCTCTGGATAGAATGGGAAGACCTTGACGGTACACACCTAAGTATATGTGACAATAATGATGTTTGCTACTTTATCGGGTTTTGGTAACCAGAGCATTATGATCTTGTAAGAAATAATAGAAATTGATCTTCTTGAGGTACTAAGAATGTCTGATAAATAGTGATGGAAACAGTGGAGTGGTAAAGGTTACGTGAACAATATAGATGATTGAAACAAGAAATCTTCTTTCGAAGAAGAATTTCATCAAATTATATTAAGCAGACTAGATAGTTTATTCTTAAGAATGATCAATGAGGGAATAAATCAGAAATGATCATGTAATGAATTAAAAGTGAATATTAGAGTCCTATTCCTAATGGAGACTCAACCATAAGATGTAGAATATACCACTGATAGTGTATGCATTTAGTTGATATAGAGTATCTAACTATCTGATTGGATTCTTGAATTTGAGGTGACATTATTGCTAATGTGAGGAGAACTAGATCCACAATATATTTTATGCAAATTTGTATAGTCGGTACAAATTAGATCTGATGAATGTGTTACCAACATAGGAAGTTAATATTGCAAATAAATTGAAATGTGTGGAGAGACTAGTATGAATGAGCATGGATTAGAATACATCCATGTGAAAATTAGAGAAAATCAAATGAATTGAGAAAATCATTCAAGAGAAGAAGTCAATTAGGAAACTAAAAATAATATAAGAGAATATGACCTCATTGAGGAATTAGTTACTTAAGGAATTATGAGAGCTAATCATGGGCACATAGAGTTTTGGCAATATCTGTTTGAGTTTACAATGCCCTCAACAGTATTATGATATTGAAGATTAAAGTGATCTAAGCAAAATTGGATCAATTAGTGACTATGATTATAGATGATATATCGAATATGTTTGAAAAATGGAGAAGAATATTTTGAATACTTGAGGTAAATCCTACATATCATGAAAGTAGAAACAATTATATGCCAAGTTTAATAAAAGTGAATCTTAGCTTGATCAATAAAATGTTAATTCGAATAGTATTTGAATATGGCATATTAAGAGACCCAAAAAGAAAATAGAGGTAATGAAGAAGTAAGAAACACCGAGGAATAGATATATAAGATCCAGATATTTTTCCTTAGAAGAAACAAGCCTAAGATGAGACACCACTCATGCAATTTTCAGCTAACTTATGCAAGATAGGAGAGAGAGAGACAAAAATTCAACAACCCTTTGTTTTCTTTTTCTCAATTTTGGTTAAGCCTCAAAGAAAGAAGAGAAGTGCATCCGACACATCACATCATTCCCTAATCAATCATAAAGAAGCCAATAAATGAGACTCTTCTCATTTGTTTTAAGATGGCTATATGAAAAGACTAATAACCTAAATTATGCATCTCATTTTCGGTTTTGTGATGAAAGAAGGAAGGTGGTCTATCAAATGCACCTTTTTCTTCTTTAATCCAATAAATGCTAAAAAGTTACTTGCTATCATTAAAAGACAACCATTAAACCATTTAATGATAAGAATATTACTCCATTTAATGATGATAAAGCATGTTAAAAACCATCTTACATATAGCAAACCAATGCTAAATGTGCAGCTGCACATTTAGCCCATTAAAACCGAAAATATACCTCCTTTTATCTTTAATAACTTTGATTTAATTTAATAATCTAATTAATCAAATTAAACTAAAGTTTAGCCTATTTCTAAATGCTTGTATGGGCTTCTAATTAACAATTATAAAGTAAGCCCAACATTCAATCATAGGCTTAAAAACCTGTATTTATATTTCTTACTTTACTTGATAACCTTCCTAGAAGCCAAATAGGGAATCTAATTAGACTTGTATAATTCAATCTCTAATAAGTCGGGAATTAATTTGATCTCATTAGAATTAATTTCAGCTTATTAAGTAAATGTCATTCCACTAAAACAATTAGTTGAAACTATTGAATTACTAAATATTATGAGAACATATGTTTCAAATAAGATGTCTAATTGCAAACTCTAATATGAATCATATTATAGCCATCTGCATAATAAAGGGTAAAATTATCGTTCTGTCCTTATATTGGTTTTTCTTCTAGATCTCTCGCTTTACTCTATATGGTGATTAACACACAAGATTTCATTTTGGTGTTAAGACTTAATGGGTAGCTAGTCCATCAAACAACTGGCACCAGTTTAATCACCAATCTACATAAAACATCTAGAAGTGATGATATCACTATAAACTTTTTATTCGAGTAAATGTTCCCTAATACGTGTTTCAATTAATAATTCCAATATGCAGACACTGGATTGATAATTTGTAAAAATCCATTATGATCATATAAAAAATTATAATAAACACATATGAGTTCACCACTCATCAAGATTGTGGTCCATAATAAACGAGTACTTAAGTGTATGTTTTAAGATTAAAGTAACGACCTACTTTTTTCTTTAAAATATACGTGATTCCAAATTCATTTAATAGTTCTCTTATCGATAGTCAACTACTATAATGGTATGAAACTCATTATTCCCTTGTAGCAAACTCCTTTACTTGCATAAATATAAATCGCAACACTACAATCTAAAGTATAATTAAGCGACCAACTTGATTATTCAACTGTAAATCAATTATTTTAGATCCTAATAATATACATGTTTCTTATACATCTCTATGTATATGTATATTACTTACAAAGAATATCGGTACCTTATGACTAGATATATAATGCTTATACAAATAAAACCAAATCCTTTTGTTTTATTAATAATAAATATTTTCATTACAAAGGTAACTGGAAGAAAATTAAGTTTTAAGTAAATACACTTGCTTTCTAGGATACTATATTTACATAACTCCAACACTAAACATATACATAGGGAAACCATTGATAATCTAAAAAGAAATTTAGCCCACAAATGAAATTCCATAAAATGCTTAGCTTATAAATTCATGGGTGGCGAAAGGCCAAAATATAGGGAGGAACATATTAAATTCATAAAAGTCTAGAACATAGAGGATGAATGTGCTAAAGTGAGTAACATATAAGATAAAGAACATGGCTTAGTGGAATGGAAGTTAGGAAGTTATAAAAGAGGTTTTTGAGGTAACAGTCTAGAATACGAAATTCAAGAAAATGGTGGAAGGTAGTTAACAAGAACATAACCAAGTGGGTTGGAAGTTAAGAAGCTACAGAAAAAACAACTTGAGGTAATTGAGTTTGATAGGATTAACAATTCATCAGTACTTAAATAATAAAGAGGATGAATAATATTCAACACATAATAGCCATTTCTTATATAGCCTCTAGATAATCTTCAGAGAGACAAATAACTCCAAAAATCTTGCTATTCTTTCCCAACTTTCTTTATGTTGTGTATTCATTTTTATTACCTTAAATTTCCTTTGTCGCTTGCATTTTCCTTTTAGCCTAAATCAAACTCTTTTTCTAACCATTTTAGCATGTTGGTAGCTTATAATTTTATTTTCTAAATTTTCTAAAGCCTAGCTATATTGTCAATAAGAAGTTAGATACAAATTCTGGGAGAATTCCTCTTTAGTAAGCCCAAATTCTAATTTGACAGCAACACAATTAGACATGTAAACTTTCTATAACAAGTAGTGAACTTCTTATCACTAAAATACCTACCAAGGTCAACATTAGTATATCCAATGATCTCTAAAACATCTACATACTAGTAAATCAACATATAATCTTTGTTCTTAGGGGAAAGTGGGTACGAGGGTCCTTCCACTCAAGGAAAGAACTAAGTTGATTGATTTCATAGAAATATGGATTATGCATCTTCTATTTATCATCTTGCTAAGTAGCTTCTTTTATTAGTTAGAGAGTAAAGGATATGTCACAAATAATTTTTTTAGCATTATCTTGTATTAAAATCTCCCATTAGAAGAACTTAGCTACTTTACTAACTTGTTCTATTATCTGCAAGTTATCCCTTGTTTGGTCCCTTAGCAAGGTGGGTGTTAAAAGGACCCTACTTATTTTACCAAAAAGCCTTTAGTTAGCCCTATGCATTAAAGCCCTTTATATGATGATTCCTTAATAAATTTTCTTTCCATGTGGGGAAAAGGATGAAGATTTTGCTCCTAAATAAGGACTTCTTTGTACTTGCTTTTCTAGGTTCTTTCTATCTAATCAAAGATGTGTTGAGGCTACCATAATATTTTCATTTGTTCAAGTTAAATTTAGGGGGTCAGAGTGTAAGCTAGTGACGATTTTAGCTACAGGTGTAAGAAGAAAAAGAAAAGCCATCGAAGAGAACCTTGATTCCTAACATTTCTTTGTTCTTTTCCTTTATTATTCATCAATTCATCTCATGAAGAAGCAAAGAAGTAAGCTTATCCCTGCCCCAACCTATAACTTCTAGGTCATCAAGTAACTATGATATATTTCCTAATAAGTAATTAGAAAGAGCACCTTTCGTTTATCAAATCTCAGGAAAAGAGGATCATAGCTAGCAAGCATTAGCTTTTAGCCCTTTCTAGGAGGGATCCTCACTCCTTTGGTATTGACCCTATTTTTACCCTACTTTTTCTTTAAAAAGTAGAGATATCCTCTTCATGAGAATTCGTTCACATCCAAAGCTAGAGCTTCATTCATTATCCAAATTTTAACTAATTTGAATATTTTTGGAACATATTTAGAGCAAACTTGACCATCATAAGTGATTTTGCGATTTTTTTCACTAGTCATTATAACTAAGCTGAGCATTCCTTCTTAATCGATAATGGTAGTTATTACATCAAATCAAGGTTACTAATCAAGTCCTAGGTTCCATCTTTAAAATTCATTGGAGCTTAATGGTTTGTCTCCAATTTTGTAAAACTATTCCTCAAGTAAGGTAGTCAATAAGTCATTAAAGGAGCGAGGAGCGTAGTCTTTTTGAGTTGGAATTCTTACCAACCCAATCAGTTGAAGTTCTTACCATATCGAATGTAATACGTTCTTTATTACAATGTAGTGTTCATGACTAGGATTCCCAAATATTAACCTTGAACATTAATTGAATTAAAAATTTTATTCTAACGTATACTTTTGAATACATTACACTCACTTTTGAAAACATTCGACTCCCATTTGCACTATTGCAAGGAAGAAAACTAATAATAATATTAAAGACACAAATCTATGCTTAAGTGATATAACTTACCAAGGCTCTCTAGTGTCCATTAATATAAACCTTCTAAGCTACGCCTAAAATATTATTAGATCTATCTAAATGGATCTACATTATAAAATTAAAATATGCCTCTCCAAGATCTTTTACAGAGAAGTTTTTGGAAAACATCTTCTTTACAATTTAAAACATAAGAAAATCATTATTAACAACTAGCATGTTGATCCATATATAAGACTAAAAACATAAATTTTATCCTATTGAATATATAAAAGTTGAGTGTGTGCTTCTTAAAAGCCAAACACGTGTTCATATCATTGAATTCTAGGTATCACCTTTGTGATGTTTGATTTAATTTATATATTATCTTCTTTAATCTATAATTTGATGCTTATTATCCTTTCCATTTAAGCCCTTGACTTATTACTTATAGATCTTTGAGGATAAGTTTAATTAAGGACTAAAGAGTTTTATAATAAAATAAAAAGAAAATTCATTTGTGAATAAAAATAGTTTTGGAGATAAGCATGTTGTAGTGCATAACCCTTTCTAGATAATACAAAATGGTAAGAAGATCAACGACAATTTGATACACGATTGTTTTTTAAGGCATATTCCTCTTTGAAACTATGGTGTAGGGACATGACCTTAAATACAGGTAAGTTAGAAGCTATGTCACTTAGTGGAGTAGATACAGTAGAGTACATGGCTTAGAATAGATGTTAGTGGTTATGTTCTTTTCTAGAAAAATAATATAAATGCACAGGAAAACATAGCTTGGGACATAATTGTCTCCTAAACTGTGTCTGTTGTAGAATGCCTATTTAAAGAGTGGTGGAAATCCTAGTAAAAGGGATAACTTTTTGAGTTTAAAATTAACGTTAGCAACTTTGTGTGTGTGTGTGTGAGTGAGAGAGAGAGAGAGAGAGAGAGAGAGAGAGTCAAACACATTGTACAACTATCTTTAATAAGGAAAGAAATTTGAAATCATCTTAACAAAGTGGAATACATCAAGAGATTGAGATTTTCATTGAAAAAACCTTTTCTATTATTTTTCAACTATTTTTTTCAAGTATGATATGTGGCTAATCATTTTTAAGTCTAAATAAAAAGAGTCATAGTTTTATAATTTTATGTATTGTTTTTATTATTTATAAAAAGAGTTTGATATTTGTGAAATATATGTGTTTATCGTAATGATGGTTAGATAAAAGAGAAAGCCTAAATCAAATCTTAATTGTATACATAAGTTTGAATAAACTTGTTTTTAGATTGATTAAGCATTAATCTTAAGGATCAGATGGGTACCAGGAATAGACATACAAAATGCTTCTGTTATTAAGGTAAAAAAATTTATAAGGTTTTATTTAACTTAGAGAATTCGTAGATATTAATTGTTAGTCCCTAGTGGTTACTAAGAGGGCAGTGAATTGGGTGTTTATAAAATTCAAGAAGTTTTTTTCTAACTAATGTACTCAAATAATAACCAATATGAAAAAATGAGGAAATTTTTTAATATTAATTAATCAAATAAAGAGGATAAGGGAGAAAGAAAGCAAACTGATTTATAGTGGTTTGGTGAACAACCCTTGCCTACATCCACTCCTATGACTCTTCCTAGAATTCTAATATAATTCTTCTTTCAAGATGAAAATACCTTTATATAATCTTTCTCGGTAAAGAGTAATCCTTTCTACAATCTTCTTCCGAGGTGAAGAGGAACCTTAATCCCACTTAGAAATCTCATAAGAACAATATCTAACTAACGGGCCCTTCTCTTGAACTAACTAGGTGACCTACTCGACACCCTATGGTGACCCTCCAATCGATATCTAATCCAACTGGAAAGTTCTTATAGAGCTAAGCCTATTGCCCTTTTTATCAAAAAGCTTTAACTCAATATAAAAAGATATAAGTAATGGATTTTTTAAAAATCATTTTATTAAAAACTTCAACGGCACAGTGAATATATTTTGACATTCCCAAAATTTTCAAAGTTCCTGTAAAAGTTAAAAACACTTCTATATTCACATCAAAATCTCTATTACAATTTTTGGACTTCAAGTCCACTCATATGCAATCTCAACAATTACTTCAATAAAAATTTAAAAGCTAAAACATATTCATGCATTTGATTGCAAAAACCCTTTATATACTTCCATTCTTTACACAAATGTACATCACAAAACATGTTCAAAGATATACAATAGCTCCAAAAATATTTACAAGGCAAAAATGCTTACATAGCAGCATGTGTTGAAGTTGACTACTCATGAGGTGGACTCTCTACTATTGAAGCCCTTAATGCACGTTGGAGGTTCTATTTAAAAATAGAAAATAAAGTATGAGCTAAACAGGCTTAGCAAGTATTTACAACTTCTATTTAAATCATCAAATGCATTTCATTTCATATAATTCAATACTAAAATGAAACACGTACATTTCTTGAAATCAACTTTCTCAAGTTACTACACTAGACAGCCCATTGTTAATTTCTGTCAGATATGGTAAGTATAAAGTCATAGAGTTTGTTCTACATCGCTTACCCACAAAAGTCACAAAGCTAGTTCTACATTGCTTACTTATGACTGGTTAACTACTAGTTACAAAGCTAGTTATACATTGCTTCCCTACACTAAGTCAACCATTATATATCGATAGTTACAGACCTGGTTTTATATCACTTACCTGTACTAAGTTAACCACTAGTTATGAAGCTAGTTTTACATCGCTTACCCGTACTAGGTTAACCACTATAAATCAATATAATAACACATATGAAGCCTAACAGTGTACCATAGGCTAAATATTCATTTCCTCTTATTCAACCAATACATCATTTCCATCTAACTTCAAATTGTATGAAATTCAACTTTCAAGCCTCAATTCATATATTGCTAAAGCATAAGCATATAATAGCAATATTTACTTGTAATGAATCATTGAAATAAAACTCATAATTATGCAATTTAAAATCATGTATCATTAATTATTTTTAATTTTTATTCATGTAAAATAATTAAAATACATTCACAGTTAAGCAACTTTATCGCCAAGCATCCTCACGCATTCTGTGCCTTTCCTTGAACAACACAAAGCAAATTTTGCTTAGGCATTTATTTCCAAATTCAAAAATAAGGCAATAACACTATATATATTCAGTTTAGCCAAATTCAAAATTAGTGTTTAATAGCATTATATGTACGCTAATCGTATGCACCATGTCACTATCATGCATGATGAGTCACGATCGTGACTCCTGCCTAGAATTCGTACCTCTATTTTTTCTATAATTGTCACATAAAAACGTTAAAATTAAGTTTTGAGGTCTTCTAGACATTTGTTCCCCTAAGTCTCTAGCTTTCATATAATTAAAAATTAGGTCATTTGAACTTCTAAATCATGAAACAAGTACCAAACATCACAAGTTGCTCCAACTTAGAGGCAGCATCATCACCATTTTTTATCTCAAATTCCAATATGATTCAACCAAAATTAGGGTAGGGTCTCTTCTAGAGATTCTTATTACTATGTATTATATTTCATCTCCAATTAGAATCACCCAATTTAGAGGTCTTGTGGCCAATTTATGGCCAAAACACTAGGACTGTTCAAGTAAACCAAGAATCCTAACACAAAATTCACTAAACATAGTTAGGAAAACCTACAACTTTCTTTGAATCTTTACTTAGTCTTGCTCAAGCTCTCTTCAAATTATGCTAAAAAACCATGAAAAATCAACTGCACCCTTCTTCCTCAATAGCTTAGCCTCACTTTGCTTCTCCCTTCTTTTCTTTTGTTTTTATTTTTGGACACTCACGGCTACACGATTCACTCACGGTTATCACCAAAAAAAAATGAAGCAGTTTGTCTTACTTTATTCCTTTAACATGTGGCACATGTCATCTTCCATCATGAGTCATGAATCCACTAATTACCATGTAAAAAGACCAATTTGGCCCTAATCATTATGTAAAAGACCAAATTGTCCCTTAATGAATTTAATTCACTAAGTAATCGAATTACATTTCAAAAATATTCTGCAATGGGCTTATCATCAAATTGACCATGAAATACTCTAATTAGGGTTGATAATTATTTATTGTATGGTTTAAACAATTTTGAATGGTTTAAAATCATCAATATCCATTATTTTACAAAAGGGCATTTTAACCCAAAACTTCTGCATTCAAAAATCATCAATATCCATTATTTTACAAAAGGGCATTTTAATCCAAAACTTCTGGATTCCTAAAGTCCATCTAATCGGACTTATTTTAACCCAGTTCATTATCATTAAACCTGAATACCTATTCTGTACAAATCACTATTGAAGAAAAAAATTTGTTCACTGAATATAAAAATGTATATTTAATGAAAGGAAAAGTTCATGGTTTTACACTAATACCATAAATGTTAGAGTAGTGCTCTAAAGGCAATCACTTTTAGCACTTTTGTACAAACTTTATTTTGATTAATAAATGAAAGGTAATTTTCATTAATATGATATTCATATTTATGAATTGATGTCGATCTTAAATCGAGTTAATAAAGTCCATGATACAAAATATAGCATGAAGGAAATCATGATGAGATCACGATAATGAGATTCCTATCATGTGTAATTAAGTTAGTATCTAAATTATCCCTAGTCATAGGACTAATGAGACAGGACATTGTTAATCTGGATGGACTAGCACATGTTATACTCCTTGATTTGATCAAGCAGTGGATCTCATAAACTGTAAGCATGAGATGTTTAGAGTTAAAATGTGGATGCTTACTAAGAGTAGTAAGTATATTAGATGACCTGTTATGAGATTATCATATGGATGATCTATTAAATGTTAGTGATTATTCTCATAATAGAAATGGAGTAAATATCCTTAAACTTATGGTACTCAAGGATATTTTAGACACTGATGCTATGCTTTGACACCATTCCTTATTGCCTTAAAATGAGGTTGCTCATAGGGTGGTGATTGGGTACAACTATTAGTATTTGAAGGTAATTGGGTAGCTAATAAAAGATTCACCACTCCTAATAGAAGGAGATGATACCCAAGGCCTTTGTTGGGGTCATTACTCAGAAATCTCTGGCTACAGTAGATGTGTCATAAAGACTATCTTTAAAGACATAAAGAGAAATAAGATCCCCAGCACGAGAACTAATATCACTTAGACTAGATTTGACGTAGTCAGTTTAATGGGAGTTGACACATGACCCATACTCTTAACTAAGTTGGATATAGAATGGTGAAAGGATGAATTACACGGTAATTGCCTACGAAAAGGTTCGTAAGTCAGATAATTGATTATTAAAGAGGTTGTATGTCAATCCACTTACTTTTTGATAAATTGGCATCATGAAACCATTCATGAATTGCTCGGATTAAAAGATAATTCAAGTGGCCAAAGATTAGGAACCTAAAGTGTCATACGCTTAGGAAATTGAGGGAATATTTTGGGATAATATCGTGATATGATCGTGGTAAGAAATGTTGAAAAGGAATGGACAAAGCAAATGTTACATGGATGTCCAAGGTGCAGTCATAATCATGACTAGCTAAGTGATGATTGTGACCTGTTAATTCCAGCAACATATATAAAGGATTTCTCATCACTTAAACATAAAGATAAATAGCTAGGGAGTCCAAAAACATCATGGACATTTAGAGGTAGTTAGAGGGAGAATTTCTTTGCATGTTAGGCAAGGGTTGTTTGATGTTTATTACATGTCATAAGTGTAAATTGCATCGTGTTTTAGGACATAGTTGATATGTGTTTAGGTTAAAATTGTGTTAGTTTGTTAATTATTTTTGTTTTAAGTTTTTTATGGGTTAGTATAAGCTTTTAATCTTAAATATTATGTTTTCAGGTACCTTGATATGTTTGCTAGTGTTACAGGGTCAATATTGAAACAACGGCCTATGATCGTGGCCTATTATGATAAAAGGCCCAGATGTGGGCGACAATTTTGGCCTATGTCGGGCAGACGCATAATTGCTTACAAACTTCACGTTTTGATGGACTTTTTAGACCATTCGAACCCATAAAGACCCTAGGGTTACCTAAAACATAAAAGACTATTTAAATAACATTAAGAGGAGAAAAAAAGAGCTTTTTGTATCAGCTACACTTAAAACCCTAAGGAGAGAATATTGAGAGAGAGAAAGAAGAAGAAGGAAGAGGAAAAAGAGGGACACGAAGCTGACTCGATGTGCTTCCTAGATTAGGAAGTTTTCCAACATCGCTGCCTTCCGTTGTCTATTCTAATTCATTATTTCCTTTTCGTTTCAATTTTATTTATGAATAGAATTGAGAAGGATAGTGTGATGATAGGATATAGAATATTGATTATGTTCTAAACTATCCTTTGAGAATTTATTTTGATTTAATGATAATTTTTTTGATTGTGTTTATTAGATGAATGTCATAATTTGATTGCATTCTTGCATAATTCGATAATAAATTGAGAGGGTGAACTGAATGAAAAATGATTAAATCAACTTAATGAGAGTTAGGCAATTTCATAGATACCTTGTCAAATCATATTGGTAATTATGTTGAGAGAGATCCCATGGGATGTTTTGATAGTTTATTAGATTGCTTTAGATCTAATTAAGGTTTTGGATAATTTGTGAATTAAGAGATTGCAAATTCCATAATTTGATTAGGGTTTATAATTTAAGTTTTCATGGTTATAACTCGAAGAGAGTAATAAACCCTAAGATAGTCTAAAACGACACTCCATTGACACATAATCAACTAGGTTAGCATTAATGATAAGTAAGATCCCCTTTCTCATAAATTGGTAGATTCCTTAGATTGATTTTTATTATGATTGTATATTGCTCACTTGTTAATACTTTTGTGTTTAATTTTTTATTTGATTGGTTAAACTCAATTCTCATAATTAATTTATATTGCATCTTTTATTTCAGTTTTAAAGTTTTTTGTCCTTAGATTTTAGGGTTAGATTACTCTCCTTCCTCATGGGATTGACACTTTTAACACTATGCTATTAACGGTGCGTTTGCAGAATATTGAGGGTTTATAAGATTAAAAGTTACCTCGAGGAAGTTTTTAGCATCGCTACCAAGGAGGTGCAGAATTAGTTTAATTATTGTAGTATAAGGAATTTCACTATCTTTTGTGATTGTAGTACCTAATCACAAGAAAAAAATTGTAGGAAGTTTTGGGTGAAAGTTGAAAACACATTGGTTTGGACATCATAAGGCAATGACGAAGAATCCAAAAAATTAGATGATAAAAAGAACAATCATGGAAGATATATATTATAAGGAGCAAATGACTTTTACAGATTTCAATGAGCCCCAATTTAGTTAGGGAAATCATCTTCCTTATATGAACACGTGCACTTTAGGGTGGCAGAACCACCTGTTTTTCTATTGGTCTAACAATGTAAGTTTTCACATAGGATATGAAGACCTATTAGGATTTCAGCAAGATGAGTCCAGTTCATGGGATTCAAAATTGGAAAAAATCATGGACAAGCTAATAGACATAGAAGAGACCCAAAAGAGACTAGAAGAGTAATTTGATCAAGTAACGAAGAATCATGCCTCTTCTATTCACAACTTAGAGATTTAAGTGAGATAGCTTTCCCGTGAATTTTATAAGAGAAATGTGGAAGACTTTTTGAGCAATATGGAATTACATCAATGAGAGCAATATGAGGCTATCATACTTAGAAATGGGGGAGAGCAAGAAAAACCAATGGGAAATTAAGTTGAACCCCATCTTTTAAAAGATCAAGAGATGAAGAAAGAGGATGAAGAAAAGAATGACAACCTTCCCTGTTATTCCCTAGATCTTGGTATATCATGCTTGAACATTGAAAAAACTTAGGTAGATGTCCATGAAGAGAACCTCATCATTCGTATTAGTGATGACCAAGTGACATTCAACATGAATGATGTATTAAAGAATCTGCAGGAGGATAAGTCATTTAAAAAAATTGATGTGTTCAAATCTTTGAAGAAATGACAGGACAAAGAATAGTTAACAATGGACATCAAGTTTGAAGAAACTATGGAAGTCTCTATTTAAAAAGCTAAAGAATAAGAGGAGATGAGGGAAAATGAGGAAGAACTAAGAAGAGAACAACTCACCCTCTTACCAGGAAAATTGTTGGATTCTATAGAAGATTCAGGGAGTTTCGTTATTCCTTATTTTGTTAACAGTTTACTAAAAAAAAAGGACATTACTACGTTTAATTGGTTTTCATAATTTATCAATATTTTCCTTCTGATCATTTTATAATTTGTAGCTTACTTACAAGCTACAAAATTTTTGTTGAACGAAAAGGTTGGAAGCAAACTACTCATAATTGATCCTGACTGAGTTTCCAATGATACAAAGTCAAGCTAAAGACCATAAATTAGCATGTTCAGTAGTTAGATTTAAATTGTTGTGTTTAGTTAGATTTTTTGAATTTTAAATAAAATTTTAATGATTTGAAAGGATCTGGGATTACTAATTCTCTTACTCTCTTTAAGCAATTCCAAGATAAGACAACAATTTCTAGCGTCAAGCAGATTTGGTCTCAACACCTCACCATCATCACCTCCATCACTGTAAGGCTTTATTTCTAACCCTTTTTCGTTTAAATTTAGTCTTTATTTTATGTTATTTCCTTCCATTTGTGTTTGTTTGTCACCTTCTCACATTGAGGACAATGTGTTCTTCAAGTGTGGGGAGGGTTATGTGTTTTGCTTTAACTGTGAATTTTGCATATTGTTATAGTAGTGTGTTTAGGTTGCATATTGTGAATTGTAAGAATGTATCGATTGCTTAGTTGGAGTGAAATTGATTTAATTTTGAACATAATCTATTAGGTTATGAACATTCATTAGCTCGCGAAGTTAGTGATCTGGGTCTTTAGATAAAATATGTAAGTTAATTAAGATTCAGTGTTAGTTTGTCACCTATAAGTTGTCACATTTATTCATAATTTTAGGTCTTTTAACTAAGTAGTTTTGCTAATATTTTTTTCATGAAAAGGAGTAGCTAAAGCAACAAGGTAGGAATTAAAAAAAGTGTTTGTAAATTTTAAATAAATAACTATTCTATTGGCCTCTGGGTTATGAATAGAGCTACTAGTCAGTTGAGAACATGATGTAGTCGAGATCGACACACATCACAAATATATGCTTTCGCATTGAAAGGCTATAGTTACATTCCAACCAAGCAACTTACTAAAAAACATTACTTAGTAGAGTAACCGGATCGACATTCATCACCAATGTTTGCCTCTGTGTAAAAAGACTAGGTCCATATCCACAAAGAGTAACAAAAAAGAATGTTTTCTAATAAAAACCTACCGAACTTGTAAATAACTTAACTTTTCGTGGAAACGTACTTAGGTTTAGTTACAAAGTTTGATTGACCAAATAATTATTAATGTGTGTGTACAATTGAAAGGGGTGAATAAACTTGACATTTAAGTTTTGATTAATATGTATATTTAGTCCAGAGTTCCTAGACGCGGATTTTTCATGTTAATAATTTGGAACAATTTGAACGATTGTGTTTATAGTTAAATTTGTTTCATAAAGTTGAAGCCATCGTCTCATTATCGCAATGTGTGCTTTATGTTTTGTGTTGTTTATTGTTTCGTTTGCTTGAGGACAAGTAAACGTTTAAGTATGGGGATGTTGATAAGTGTAAATTGCATCGTGTTTTAGGGCATAATTTGATATGTGTTTAGCCGTTAATTTAACCATTTAGTATATGTTTAGGATAGAATTATGGTAGTTTGTTAATTATTTGTGTTTTAAGTTTTTTATTGGATAGTACAATCTTTTGAGCTTAAATATTATGTTTTTTAGGTACCTTGATGTGTTTGCTAGTGTTTCAGGCTCAATATCAAAGAACGAAGGAGTTTTGGAAGACGTTCGGGTCAAAATAATAGCCCATTTTGGCCCACGATTGTGGTCTATCGTGACAAAAGGCTCAAATGTGGGCCGAGATCATGGCTTGTAGGGCCACAGTTGTGACCTGGGTCAGGCAAATGTGTAATCACTTATGAACTTCACATTTTGAGGGACTTTTTGGACCTTTTAGACCCTGAAAAGACCCTACGGTTACCCAAAACATAAAAAGACTATTTAAAGAACATTAAGAGGAGAAAAAAGGAACCTTTTGCATCAACCACATTTGAAATCCTAGAGAAAGAATACCAAGAGAGAGAGAGAAGAACAAGGAAGAGGAAGACGAAGTTGACTCGATGTGCTTCCCAGATCAGGAGATTTTCTCAACATCTCTACTTTCGTTGTCTATTCTAAGTCATTATTTCCTTTTTGTTTTGATTTTATTTATGTATAGAATTGGGATGGATATTATGATGATAGGATTTGGAATATTGATGATGTTCTAAACTCTCCTTCGGGATTTTATTTTGATTTACTAATAATTTAGTCGATTGTGTTTATTGGATGAATGTCGTGATTTAATTATGTTCTTATATAATTCGGTAATAAACTGAGAGTGTGAATTGAATTTAAAATGATTAAATCAAATTAATGAGATTTAGGCAGTTTAATAGAAATTGTGTCAAATCATATTGGTAATTGTGGGGATAGAGATCCCCATGATGTTCTAATAGTTTATTAGAGTGCTTTAGATCTATTTAGGGTTTTGGAAAATTTGTGAATTGAGATATTGCAAATTCGATAATCTAAATAGGGTTTACAATTTAGGGTTAACTAGTTTTAACTCGAAGAGAGTAATCAGCCTTATGATAGTTTATAACGACACTCCATTGACACATAATCGACTAGGTTAGCATTAATGATAAGTAAAATCTCCTTTCTTATAAATTGGTAAATTCCTTAGTGATAAGTGCTTAATTGATTATAAAATTATTCAATAACACTTAGTGATTATTGACATGAAATTGCTTAAAATACTTACTTTGACTCATATGTGACTTAGGGCACAATTCAAAAGCAAAGAAGTTAAAGTGATTCGAAGTCTCAACATTTTTGCCATTTTCTGAAGATTGATTTTCACTTGTCTTCATGGAGCGAGAAGAAGAAAATTAAAAGAAAAGAAGAATAAAAATCACAAAGAAGATTTAAAGTTACTCACGACACGTGCATGAAATTTGCATACAATTATGTGAATTAATAGCAGCACTAAGGAGCAGTCCATGAGCAAAGCATATTGAAGTTATGTAAATATAGTGCCTTGGAAAGCAAGTGTATTTACATGTAACTTTATCTTCTTCAGTTACAGTTTTGTAATGGAAATATTTATTATTAATAA
>JANSVA010000007.1:9442962-9461263 GCA_025504915.1 Erythroxylum reticulatum
CATTCGTCTTAAGAGTTGTATCGTCTTAGGTTGACTTTTGCTTCGTCTTAAGTTGACCATCTGTATCGTCTTAGGTTAAATTTTGCTTCGTCCTAAGTTGACCATCTGTATCGTCTTAGGTTGACTTTTGCTTCGTCTTAAGTTGACCATCTGAATCGTCTGCTCTTTGCATTCGTCTGCTTTTGCTTTCGTCTGCTCTTTGCATTTGTCTGCTTTTGTTTTCGCCTGATCTTTACATTCATGTGCTTTTGTTTTTGCCTGCTCTTTCCATTCGTACACTTTTGCTTTTGTCTGCTCTTTGCATTTGTCTGCTTTTGTATTCGTCTACTCTTTCCATTTGTCTGCTTTTTGTTTAGTCTTATATGGACATAATCTTGATGGGTTCTTTCAGCCATAATTTTGTTGTCCGACTTCCAAATAACCTTATTTTTGAAGCGTTGGGTTCATAACACATTTCTCTATCTCTCTCTATAGAAATTGTAGCTTTTAGTTTTGACTCGAAAAAGATTGATCTAATCAAAGTAAGGGTATTAGTTGGAAGAGCATGAACTGGATATTTTACTGAACATGTTTTTGTATTTTGATGTTATCTCAATTTGTAGGTTTTCAAATGAGATGATTTTTTACTTGAAGTAAACTAGAGATATAGGCCTACAAATTTTCTTAAGAAGTCGAATTGTGAATATAATGGTTTTAGTGGGGCAGAAACCTAAGTATTGATTATAATTAGATGAGTTTTGAATATAAGAATAATTTTGTGATGTAATTGATGGTAAAATACCCGGGGTTATCATGAACATGCATTGTACATATTTCATTTCATACATTAAACAATTATGATTGTACAAATTGTGATATTGTGTATGTTAATTGATATAAAGGAGTGAATGGAGCGTCAACGCCTAGACGTTGTCAGAACTTCTAGGCATTAGCTTCGAGAGCAACCTGTGAGTAACCTAGTCGGTTTCTCTCAGTTATTGTTTTCTTAAATTATTCTTAAATAATGAATGAATGAGTTTGATTGTTGATTCCGGATAGGAGGTCCGATGACTGTAAATTGTGAAATGTATATTGAAGTGCTTTATAATATGGTTAACCGTGGCATATGTATTTCATACATGAGTGTACAATCAGATAATGACAATTGTGACTAGAGTATCCGCTGATTAGAGCTTAAAGCTCAACGAGTGAAAAGAGCCTCGAGCTCAAGCAGTGAATAGGAGCCTAAGGCTCGCTATGTATAATAAGCCCTGTATCCTTATCAGATAAGGGACAGTTAGTAATGAGCCCAGTATCCAAAATGGATACGAGACAATTCAGGTACCCGATCACAATAATGTAATAATTGAAAAGTGTCTCATAAGCATTTCATATGCATTTTTACCAAGTATGTCTGATTGATTGAAAGGTCGAATTTGCTTATGCTTAAGTGAAATTGTGATATTATGTAAAGTGCAATATATGTTTATATGCTACGTGAAATAATGTGTTTCACGAATTGGGAGAACCATTGATGATGGTTACCTCATTTGAGTTTGCAAAACTCACCAAAATTGTAACGTTGTCTTTTCAGGACCAACAGATGAATCTAGTCACTAAGAGACTTTTCCCACTGTGTTGATTGTGTTTGGCAAGAGAGGTCATGGCTCAAAGGTCAGTCAGCTGGGATTTTTGGGCGACTTAGATAGATTATATATATATATATATATAGATTTTCCTCTTTCATGTTGTACTTTTGTACTAGGCTGATGATGTTCTTGTAGTAAAAGTTAAAAGACACAATATATACTTTCTGTTTTGTGCAATGAAATGAGGAAAAGAATTGGTTTTCAAATATTGTGGTCTTTTATTGATGCTTTATGATTTAATATTGATATGATGCCATGTGAAGTTTTGTATAGATCGAATGTAGCTCGCCCTTAACGTAGGATATGTACCAGAATGACCTCTAAGCGTCCCTGTGTGTACCCTACTGTAAGGGGGCATTACAACTAGTTTATGGATGATATAGGGTAGCCACTTTATGGTGAGCCTTATTCTTTAAAAGAACTTCAAATGGCTTATTAAAAAAATGACTAGCCCCGTTGCTTATAGTTACCCTTGGCACCTTAAATCCTGTGAATATCCTCTTCATGAAATGTTGAACCACCTTACCATCGTTTGTTAGAGTATCTGTAGCTTCAACCCACCTAGAAAGATAATCCACTCTAAGGTATACTTGTTACCTGGGAAGGATGAGAATGTTCCCATGAAATCTAAGCCCCACACATCAAATATCTCCACCTCCATAATGTTTGAAAGTGGCTTCTCATCCCTCTTTGATATATTGCCCACTCACTAGCACCTATCACACTTCAACACAAAATTTTAAACTTCCTTAAACAAGGTTGACCAGGAGAATCCACTCTCCAAGACCCTAGCATCTGTCTTATTTGCTCTATAGCGCCTTGCATAAATAGAACTATGACATTACATCAACACTTCAGGTATCTCATCATCAGGGACACTCCTTTGAATCGTATTGTCAGCACAAATCTTATATAGTATCAGTTCATCCCAAATGTAACGAGAACACTGGAATAAGAATCGTTTCCTTTGTTGATAAGAAAGATAAGAGGGAATAACACCACCTTAGAGAAAATTTGCAATATCTGCAAACCAAGGAAGAAATGGGTTTTTTGCCATCATTAAGGCTTTATTAGGAAAGTGCTCCTCAATTTCCTCTTCTTCTTCTTCTTCTTTATGTTCCCCTTTAAGTCTTGATATGTAGTATGCTACAACATTTTCTGCTCCTTTCTTGTCTTTAATCTCAAGGTTGAACTCTTGGAGTAGAAGTACCTATCTGATAAAACTAGCCTTGACATCCTTTTTTGCAAAGAGATAACGCAATGCTGCATGATTTGTAAAGACAATAACATGTGAGCCTAAAAGATAAGAGTGAAATTTCTCACATGTAAAGATTACTGCAAGCAACTCCTTTTTTGTAGTGGTGTAGTTTAGATGTGTGATTGTCAAGGTCTTGCTCGCATTGTAGATATCATGTAGTTTCTTTTCTTTCCACTATCTATGTACACACCCCACTACGTGGTCACTTGCATCACACATAATCTCTAAAGGAAATGACCAATCCAGCATTATCAAGATAGGTGCTGTTGTGAGTGCCTTCTTCAACTTGTTAAAGGCATCCAAGCAATCATTAGTAAACACAAAAGGCATATCTTTTACTAACAAATGGGTTAAGGGTTTAGCAATAAGGAAAAAAAATCCTTGATGAACCATCTATAGAACCTTGTATGACAAATGAAAGCTCAGATGCCTTTAATGTTGATAGGAGGGGGTAACTTTTCAATTACTTTGTCGTTAGTTGATCCACTTCAATCCTTTTGCATGAGATCCTATGGCCTAATACAATCCCCTTTTGGACTGAAATGACACTTCTCCCAGTTTGGAACCAGATGAGACTCCTCACAATTTTTAAGTACTCTGTCTAAATTAAACTAATAATCATAAAAAGAATCTCCAAAAATTAAGAAGTCATCCATAAATACCTCTATAAAATTCTCATTCATGTATGTAAAATTGGTCCTATGCACCTTTGAAATGTGGCAGGTGCATTGCATAACCCAAAAGGCATCGTTCGATAAGCGAAAGTCCCATAAGGACAAGTGAAAGTGGTCTTTTCTTGATCCTGTAGATATATAAACACTTGACTATACCTTAAATATCCATCAAGAAAACAATAGAATTCATGGCCAATTCCCCTCTCAATCATTTGATCCATAAAAGGTAAAGAAAAGTGGTCTTTCTTGGTGGCTAAGTTAAGCTTCCTGTAATCAATACACACTCTCTAACCTGTGATGGTTCTAGTAGAAATCTATTTACCTTTTTCATTTTTCATCACTGTCATGTCTCTTTTCTCAGGCACACATTGCACAGGACTCACCCACTGACTATTTAAAATGGGGTAAATAATCCCCGCATTTAAGAGCTTCATTACTTCATTCTTCACAACCTCTTCCATGTGTGAATTTAACCTTCTTTGTCTCTCCCTCACTGTTTTGCATCCTTCCTCAAGGTTAATCCTATGCATCACCACATTGGGCCTAACCACCTAATATCAACAATTTGCCACACTAATAGCTTTCATTCGCTTGCTAATAGTCTCAACCACTTTCTTTTCTTGCTCAAAATCCAATGAGTTGGATATTATGATAGGTAGGGTGTGGTCCTTACCTAAGAAAGTATATCTCAAGTGAGAAGGTAAGGGTTTTAGGTCTAAGGTGGGTGGCTTAACAAAGGAGGGTGGTGTAGGGTATCTAATCTCTCCAACTTCTCTTGCTCACTTTCCTCATATAACTCTTCTTCATTCACACCTTCATCCATATTCACTTCAACAACTTCTGCAACCTCCTTTTCAACTTCCTTTACACAATCATCTACAAATCAATCTTTATAGATGCAATATCATCCATCGATTTCTATATAGTTTTAGGCATATTAAATTCAACCTATTCGTCACCAATTCTCAAAACAAGTTTCCCTTCATGCACATCAACTAATGCCCTACTAGTATTCATAAAGGGCCTACATAAAATGAAAGGACAATTCCTATCCTCTTTAAAATCAAACACAACAAAATCCACCAGAATGATAAATTTATCTACTTTTACCAATACATCTTCCACAACTCCGAATGGCCTCTTGATGGATTGATCCACAAGTTGAATGAGCATAGATGTTGGCTTAATATTGGAACCTAAATCACATAAGCATGTAGCAAATACAAAGTCACCAATAACACATGGAATCATAAAACTTCATAGATCATGTAGTTTTGTTGGCAAGGTGGTTGAAATGATTGAACTAAAATTTTCTGTTGGGTTCACCATTTGATTGTCCTCCCAAGTGCGTTTGTGTGTGAGTATGTCCTTGAGAAACTTGGTATACTTGGGTATGTGCTCCAATGCTTCCACCAGTTGCACTTAATTGAACTTCAAATAATTTCTTAGTTACACTTAATTGAACTTCAAAAGTTATATTTTTAACGTTCTAAAATACTTTTAGAAGATGTTGGATCTAGTCTCTCATGCCCAACAAAATTGGTTAACTTTATTCCATATTAGATATAAGTATTAATCGGTATATTATGTAATATATTGAACTTATTAAGAACCTACTTTCCATGTCTTTCTTGATTTATGAAAATTCCACTTACCATTTTCTTTACATAGATTCCTAACTTGGTAGACATCAATTCCATGTTACTCATCCCAAACTCTAGGTTTATGGAATCTTTGAATTCTTCAAATGTATTTGAATTATTTTTTTATGAAGATAAGATCATCCATATAAATAAAAAATAATAAATCATCTTTTCTTTTCTTTTTTAATATATAGAGTATATTCATGTAAGCATATAATAAGACTAGTCCTTTAAAAGTAACACTTCATTAAGTTATTCCAAGCTCTTATCACTTGTTTAAGTTTATATAATACCTTCTTTAACTTCAACAATTTAACTTCTTGACCTTTAACCACATTTGTCATGGATTTCTCAATGCATACTTCATCTTATAAATAATTGTTAAGAAAAGCAAACTTGACATCTAATGGATCATCTCAATGATTTTGGACATTAAGATATATTAATAAATAAGTTGTTTCCAACCAAATAACAAAAGTCAATATCTCTTCATATTAATGTCTTGCTTTTGCTTGTATGATACAAAGCGTATTGTTGTAAAACATATTAATTGTAAAAATCAAATGATCAACAACCAAAAATTTACAATCATATTAGCGGTTAGACTATTTTGCTAGATATTGGTGGGACTTGGTTAATTGCTATTTGGGTTTTTGAATTATTTGGTTTTTCAAAGAATTTTTTTGAATTTTTTGGTTTTTTTAGTATTAAATCATATAGTTTTGAAGTTATGGGAATTATTGCTTTAAAATGTGTTTTTAAACTTTGCAATATTAGTGTGTAAGGTGAATTAGCTTCAATTTTAACATGTTTCTTTTATTTAGTAGTGAACTTAGTGATTTAAGACATTAACTACCTACTAATAATTTGTATTCTTATCTATGAAGTCTCCAAATACCTTTAATTAACTCATTTCATAAAAAATTTTCAATATAGAGAGAACTAGTAACATAAGAAATTCACATATAATTATGGATGATCTGAGGCATAATAAACCCTTAAGATGGTATATAGGTTGGAAACCCATGATGTAAATCCCATTAGGATTATTGGTGAAATATTCCACAAGCCTAAGAATCATAGTGAGAAGACCCTTTCTCGATTCATATGGTGTAATAATGTCACGTACCATAGAGTTTGTTTGAATTCAAACTTAGTTTATAAATTGGTACTGATTAATCAGGAACTAGTATTATAAGAAATTTATGCATAATTATAGATGATCTGAGGCATAATAAACCCTTAGGATGATATACAAACTAGAAACCTATGATGTAGCTCCCATGAGGTTCATCGATGAAATATTCCACTAGCTTAAGAGTTATAGCGAGAAGACTCTTTCTCGATTCATGTGATATAACAATGCCACATACCATAGTGTTTGTTTGAATTCAAACTTAGTTTATGAACTGGTACTAATTGCGTTTAGTAATTTAGTAATTTACTTTTAATTGTGTAGCCAGATGGACAAAAGTTGGATGTCTCATTGAAAATGGTCCAAATGGTCCATTGAATACTTAGAAGGAGTTAAGAGTTTCATGCAATTTGTAAAAGATCAAATGGGTATTGTATATTGTATTCATTGTCCATGCATAGATTACTTAAATGACAACATTCAAAGTCAATATTTGGTATATAATCACTTATTAATCCGAGGAATATATAAGTTTTATATTCCATGGCTTTATCATGGCCAAAATTTAGAAGCAATTTGTAGTAGAGGTGTTTATATAGGTGTTGATGATAGTAACAATAATGATGTAGAAGATTATGATATTAATGACGATGGTGATCATGGGATTGATGAGATGTTTGATTATAGGAATTATATGGAGATTATGAATGAAATTGGTTTGCCTAACATAATTGGTAGTATAGCAAAAGATAATTTTGGGAAGTTATTGAAAGTTACTCAAGAATAATTATATCTAGGGTGCTTAAAATTCTCACAATTATCTTTTGTTATCAAGTTGTTGCATTTAAAGGTCTATAATAAATGGGATAATAAGTATATTAACATGATAATTAACTTGCTTAATGATGCATTAGCTGTTGGACACAAATTGCCAAAATCTTATTATGAAGCAAAGAACTTGTTAAGGGACCTTGGATTAGGATTTAGGTCAATACATGCTTTTAAGTATGATCGTGCTATATTTTGGAAGGATAGTAAAGATCTTGAAGAGTGTCCATTTTTGGTACTTCAAGGTGGTGAGTGGGTGATGGGAAGAGGAAAAAGATACTGTATAAAATCTTGAGATACTTCCCTATTAAACCATAACTAAAAAGGCTTTTTATGTCAACAAAAACAACCACAGCTATGAGATGGAATAAAGAGAAACACATTAATGATAACATTATGCATCATCAAACTCAATGAAATGGAAAGAAATTCCTAGAAAGTTTCCATGGTTTATAAAGGATTGTCGTAATGTTTGACTTAGATTAGCCTCAGATAGATTTAGTCCATTTGGTAATATAAGTACTTCTTACAGCATGTGGTTGGTAATTCTAGTGTCATACAATTTACCTCCATAAAAGTGTATAAAGGAGCCTTTTATGTTATTGTCTTCACTTATTACCTTTTATGTTTTTGTCTTAACTTATTCTAGGACCTATTGTTCCTGGTAAGGATATCAATGTATATATGCAACCACTAATTGATGACTTAAACCATCTCTAGAGATTGGATTATAAACTTATAATTTTGTTGAAAGTGAAACATTTGTAATGCATACGACTATTTGTGAACTATAAATGATTTTCTAGCTTATGAGAATTTGTCTAGATGGAATATTAAAGGGTATCTGACCTTTCTTGTATGTAATCATCAAACTCATTCAATGAGTCTAGAAAGTACAATATGTTATATAAGACATTATTGTTACTTAGAACATGGGCATAGATGGTGAAGAAGAAAATTGTTTAATGGAAAAGTAGAATTGGGTGAAGCTCCTTTGCACATGTCTGGTGATGATGTGGTTTACTAACTATCACTTTTAAGTGGCATTACACTTGGCAGACACCTAAGCAATAAAAAACAAAAGCGAAGTGTTGTTGAGCTTAACTGGAATAAAAAAAAGCACAATTTTCAATTTTCCATATTGGAGGGAATTGATATTGAGGCATAATCTTGATGTGATGCATATTAAAAAATATTTGTGAGAATATTTTAGGAACTTTGATGAGAATTGATGGCAAAAGGAAAGACACAATTAAGGCTGGATTAGACTTAGAAGACATGATTGCAAAAAAACATTTGCATTTGAAGAGAAGAGATGATGGGTCATACATCATTCCACTTGCTTGTTATAATATGCCCAAAAGGGAGGAGCAAAATTTTCGTCAATTTCTTAAATCATCTAAGTTTCTTGATGGGTATGCATCTAATATAGCCCTTTGTGTCAATATTAAAGAGGGAAAAGTATCAGGGTCGAAAAGCCATGAATGTCATATACTTTTGTAATGATTACTTCCCGTTAGACTATGCGGGTGATTATTAAAGGAAGTGTCCATAACTTTGGGACAATTGGGTGAGTTTTTAAAGCAATTATGTTATAAGACACTAAAAGTAGAAGAGGTTGAAAAAATGAAAAAAGACATAACTTTGATTTTTTGTAAGTTGGAATTGGTTTCCCACACTCACCATCTCCCCCAACTCCACCCCCTTTTTTTTGATGTTATGGTGCATTTGGTAATTCACTTACTATATGAGGCAAAACTTTGTGGACTGGTTCAATTTTGATGGGTGTTCCCCATTGAAAGGTAATTTATATTAACTTCTACTCTTTTTTTCCCTAAAGTTATTACTTAGTAACAATTGCTAATGTTTTATGTTTTGTTTAGTTTTTTATGCTCTCTTAAGATTTATATACATAATAGAGCTCGACCTAAAGGGTCTATTATAAAGGATTATATAGCAAATGAATGCTTAACATTTTGTTCGATGTACTTAAATGACGTGGAGACAAGATTTAATAAACAAGAAGGTAACTTTGATTTTGATTAAGATGGTGGGTTGCCAATTTTCTCCCAAAAAGTAAGGCCACTTGGTGTTGAAAAATATATGGAGTTCACTGAAGATGAACTTAAAATTGGGCATTAGTATATTTTGAACAATTGCAAGGAAGTCAAAATATCTATGGAGTATATATATTAATTTTGAGTCAAAATTTAATCTTTAAAATTTGTGGTTGATTCTATATTTGCTAATCTCTATTTACTTTTTTAAATAGAGAGCATAAACATTCGATTCAAAGCAAAAGAATTTTTAATGTTGAAGAAAGACATAAGATTAAGTTCCCATCATGGTTTAGGACTTTAGTAAGTTATTGATGGAATATTATGAACTTATGGAAATTTATATGTTAGATTAACTTCTAATTATATTTTGATTTACAGACGATATGGTTATATAACCATAACTTGCAAGTGGTGAAAAAAACATTATATGCTTTGGCATGTGGGCCTTATATATGTGGCAAAAAATATACAATTTGTTGATAATAGAGTTAGATTTCACGTACAAGATCGAGACAATCAATTTAGAAGCCAAAACTGTGGGCTTGTTGTTAAGGAATATCATGAAGACTATTTTATTAACATCTATGAGGTCATCTTAGAAATAATAGAATTGCATTAAATCAAGGATAAAAAGGTTGTTCTATTTAAGTGCAAATGGTCTAATCTTGGTTGCATAAAAGTGAATGGTAATATTACTATCATCAATGTTAGTAAGATATGGATGATAATGACCATTTTGTCTTTACAAGTCAAGTGAAACAAGTTTTCTACCTTAACAATGTTGTGTTGGGTAGCAATTGGAAGGTTGTTTACAAGTTTCAACACTAAAATCTCTTCGATTTTTGTGAAAAAGAAAATGATCAAATGAATGAAGTTAGTGATGAAGTATATCAAGAGATTTAATTAGAGCTAAATATTGGGGTCATAAAAATAGAAGATGCAGCTATATCTTCATTCCATAGGAGAGATGTTGATCCCAGTACAAGTGGATGAAGTACAAGACAATCTTGACGTAGAAAGAGATAAATACTATATTGAGGATGAATTATATGATAATTATGATACTTTGGCTGAATATAATAGTGATGAAGAGTTGAATCATAATATAATTGATGATGATGATTTTCAAGATCCTGATTATGATAATTGAAGGTAATAAAAATGTTGTTTATATTTTTTGAAATGTACTGTTGGTGTTTGAGTTATGTTTATGCGTATTGTTGATGTTTGAGTTATATTTATATAGATTTTTGATGTTTGACTTATGTTTATGCTTATTGTTGATGTTTAAGTTATGTTTATATATATTGTTGATGTTTGAGTTATGTTTATACATATTGTTGATGTTTAAGTTATGTTTATACAGAATTTTGATGTTTGAGCTATATATATTGTTGATGTTTGACTTATGTTAATTTGGATTGTTAATGTTTGAGTTAAGTTAATGCATATTGTTGATGTCTGAGTTATGTTTATGCATATTGTTGATGTTTTCCTTATGTTAATACATATTATTTATATATGAGTTACGTTATTGTGGATTGTAATATTTGAGTTATAGATATCTAATATAATAGTACTTAGTAGAAACAAAGGAAAAAAGGTGGCAAGCATTAATGTTGTTCCTCGCCCACAACAACCAAATTAATCAAATCGTATTTAATAATAACAATAAACTTCATCCACTAGTGAACCCAATCAACAATAACCTCCATCTGCCTTAACTAGTACACGGGGATCTGAACGTTTTTTAATCTTTAACACATATAAATAGACTTATGCTCAAATATATATTTACATGTTTAATCCATATTTTCTTATCATTATTCATTTGTTGTCAGGTTCTAATATCAATGTCAAAAAAAGAAGTAAAGGTATAACTAAAATTATGAGTTACAACGAACAAATGTTGCAATGAACAATAAGTTGTCTATAAATATTAATAACTCGTAAGGTTACCCTGTAGACAAGATTCAATAAGCTAAATTGTCTAGCAAGTTGGGGGTAATTACCAGAATTGAATTGCCTCACCTTAAGCATGTGAAGTAGTTGAAGGAAGACAACTTGCTCAAAATGCTTTTGATAAATTTTTAGTACAATTTTAATGTATTTAATGATATACAATTTTGTTTTATTTATTTAAAGATTAATTTCACTTTTACTTGTTGTTCACAGATGAAGCTCAATATCGTTGATATCGATGACCATAATTTTTCAAACTGTGTGACTTTACTATTGAAACAAAGGACTAGGGATCTTTATTATCAACTACATTAATATTAAAAATCTTTTCCTTTGGATGAGGAGGCAAGGAAATATATCCCTGAACGGATGTCTGCAGAAAATTAGAGCAATATGTGTGATTATTGGGTCTCTATCAATGTTAAAGTTTATTTTCTTTCTCATCACATCTGCTATCATTAATCTTGTTACAAAATTCAAAGACTATTTCTTTTATTTATTTAGGAAAAATATGAGAAAGCTAAGGTTAATAGAGGAAAAATGGAAACTCCACACAACCAAGGTTTCAAATCATTTGTTGTCTTGTGAAATGAATATGTAACTTCTTTGTTTACAAGTTATAATTATATCTGTAAACACAATATTATTTATTGTGTTTTGTATTCTTTTCATTAAACAAAGTCAGAAGGAACTACGTAGAGAATAGTGTGATAGGATCACGCTTCACAAACCTTCACACTATAAGGAAGGTGAAGATTGGATGTTTGAAGAAGTGCACAATAATTATGTAAGTATAAAAATTTGTTTAAAATTTAACTTTATTTAGTTATGTAATATGAACTAATAATATTTGAATTGAATATTGATTTTGTCTTTTAAATTTTAGAATAAGATGTAGTGGTTGTTGCAAACATCAATATCTGATAGAAATGAGCCAAATGTAGATGATACGGAACACGATCTGGCTACATCAAAGGTCTTAGATTTGGGCCAAAACCGATTGCTTCATCCTAATCAAGACCACAATATGTTCAAGTTTTTAAAGAGGACAACTAGTTTCTTTATGCTAAATTAGAGAGTAATGAAAAAAAGTTGGCCAAGTTTAAAAGGTTGGTCAAAAATATACTTAGCTCGAGTTATGTAAGTGGTGAAGATGAAAACGAGTTTTATTTGTTAAACTAATACTTGTATTTTTTTATTTTGTATTTAAGTATTTTTGAAATTGTAATTAACTTCTTATACATGATCATATTTAATGATATTTAATTTTTTATATACAATGCTTCTAATTTTGAATTATTTTTAATTATATTTTGCATAATAAATTGTATAACAAAAAATTCTAAATATTACATACAATAACATCTATTAAAAATATCACCAATAATTATAATCTACATAATATAACATTTCAAATTTTCACTAAAAATATTTGGCTACATTTTCAAAAACGTTGCCAATAAGTTTTGGCTACACTTTTTTTTCGTCGCTAAAAAGTTTTTAGCTACATTTTTGAAAACGTAGCTAAAAACTTTAACTACATTTCAGAACCGTAGCTAACAAGTTTTGAAAATGTAGCTAAAAACTTTTAGCTACATTTTCAGAAACATAGCTAACAAGTTTTAACGACGATAATGAGTTATAGTCAAACCTTGTTGGCGAAAACTTAGAAAAATGTCACCTATAATCTTTTGCTACAAAAACTATTAGTAGCAAAAACATTTTAACTACGATTTGGTGAAAGCGTGACTTATAGATTTTTGCTAAGGGGATTTGATGATGATTTTGGTGACAAATATAAATCATTGTGAATGAAAATTAGCGATGATTTTGTGACGTTTAGCTACGAAATTTTTCATCGCTAAAGGTCCCTTATGTTGTAGTGATGATTCAACTTTTAACAATTTGATTAAGTTTAATAGATACTGAAAAATGTAAGACTTGAATCCTTTTAGAATTAAGTGTTGAGAAATCATACCGAGATTCGATCCCATTGTAGTGAAATAATTAACAAAATTTTTCGCATTTGATTTTCTAAAAGTCAAGATCACTAAAATCGTATAAAATGATTGACAATTAAATTATAATAAATTATAAATCTTAATTTGTTTCTTATTCCAAATCCTAATCCTTTTCTTGTAATATTCCTATAACCGTCTTCAAAACTGATTCACCTTAATCATTGCAGCCGCATAGGTATTCAGTCTTTAACAGTATCTATAGAATAAGTTGAGATAACTCTACAACTGTTGTAGAGAAGATTAGGCAAACAATGCTAGCTTTCTTAGAACTTATGCTTATTTATAATAGGTTCTGAACATTTTAGTAATTTAATTGAAATTAAATTCTAATTTCAATTAAAATTTAATTAGAATTACCAATAATTCTAATTGAATACTAATTATGCCCAAATAAGATCTAATATCTCATATTGATCATTATTTATTAAATATCTCATATTTAATCATAGAGTTTCTCAAACTTTACATTCAAGTCTAACTTGACTAAAGTATCTTTTCTCTCTTCAACCTATTCTTTATGTGTAATCCATTAAGTTCCTAAATATGTTAACAATTGACATAAATTATAATCCTAAATATGATTTATGATTAGCTAAATTAAATTCCTTTAATTTATCTTTAATTCTCTAATCAAACAATTCAAATCTATCGATCAAGATTGATGTTTAGCAACATATCATAACCACCCAAATGTTTAGGAATATCAAAGTGGTTTTGATTAAACTTTTCGTGTATGATTTTTTCATATAATTTAATCATTTCATTATACAATGATTCGATTAGACATATAATATGAAATCAATGTCTACTCCTTTTTGAGTCCAATCATATTAGTTCTCCACTATTAGCTATCGATTCAATCAATGAAAGCTGTAAACTATTTACAAAACTTCATTCCACCTTAACTAAGACATTTTCAAATCAATATTATTAAACAACAATGAAACATTCTTGCTAATTATTATAGGACAATGAATCCCATTTTGATCACTCAACTATCTCTATATAGTTAAAGCTATATCTAATGACTATCGACTGAGTTATCCTTGATTAAAACATGTCATAAGTAGTATCAGTCAAAGGATCACTTATATGATTGATTTATTTTTTATGCCAATATTAAAATTACCGTAATTGCACAGCATAGTTGCATCTAGCATAGACAAATACGAATCAATCCTATAAAGACTTTAAATTTTAGTGATAACCTTTTTCTGTTATCTAACCTAAGTATCAGATTTTGGTTTTAATTAAAATAAAGCTGAAAAAACTAAATTAAGATTAGACAATTTTGAACTCAGGATAAGTAAAATTCGAAGAAAACAAATATCAATTTATAGTGTCTAGGTGATAAATCCCCCTAAGTATCCTTGAATTATTAACCTTTTATCATTTAATCATATTATTGATTATTAGAATGTGGAAATTCTTATCTTATGTTAATAACTATCCCAAGACTATTAATAGCTAATACATCAGTTAATTAATAAAGATCTTTCTAGTTAAAGCCCTTAGGATTGCATTATCGATTTATGAATTTTGCTATTATATTTGACTCTAATCTATTATGTTAATGTTGGCCTATCTCTAGGCTTTGATATAGCTCCTTCCAATTATGGTAGATTTATTCATACAAGAGGATTCTTTAATTTTAATTATATGAAATAAAAAAATGTACTAATATTCCGTATATATTAGAACAAGAGTAAAACACATAGTTGAATTACAATAATCAATTAATATAATTGCTTTAAATAAAAGATTAAAACATATTGCTATCCCAAACTAGGGTTTATTACACCTATACACTAAAAACATTTACTTACTAATCATAGAAAATGAAATCAAGGATAAACATGAAGAAAAACTAATAGAAAACAAAGGAATCATAATTCTAAATCTCACCTTGTTCTTCTATTCAATCTTCTAGTAAGTTTGGATTCGATGTAGCTTTTTGTCAAATCTCTTGATGTTAACTTCATGTTTTCCTCATCCCTTGATCAAAATCATCACCTCTCTAGGTGTCTTATGTCTCAAACTGCTATAAAACTTGACTTATTTTATTTTGCCTATATTCTAGTCATTTTGTAGTGAAAACTAAGATTTCTTGGACACACACGATCACTTACACAACCGTGCAGGTGATTGTGTAGCTCCGAAAACACCTAAAATTGTGGCTTTACACATTCAAAAAGACTTACATAGGCACATACATAACCGTATAAGTCTGAATTGCTTTTAATCTTCATTTTATGCGACAATTTCATTTGAATTCTTCTCCTTTTTATCCATGAAAACAAATATGACCTATATATACACTTGAAGCAAATTAAGTACTAAATATACAACAAAACTATGAAATATCAAGCTAAAAAATGTTAAATATAGGTTTATAATTATAGTCAAATATGCATCTATCATTATATAATTATCATAATGGGAATTTCCATAAACATACAATAATGATCAAAATGGATTTCTCATATGAGGTTAGTTTAGTGTACTTGTTTTCTAACAAGAACTCACACGTTTGTTTAATATCTCTATACTTTAGTCTCAGAGATCTACTACTTTCTCCATGAAAAAAATGTGCTAATCTTTTTCCTATTGTAACAAAATAACGACTAGGAAAAATTTAGGAATAATAATTGCAATATGATTCTCATAATTGTATTTTCATGATAATTTCATTTGCAATTTACAATTATCTAATGGACTTTGTTATATACATCTAAAGTTGTACAAGATAAAGATTGGCCTCAAATGATTTTTTCTCTAAACTATAACCAACCGATTGGCTATAGGGCATAAACCAATAGTAACATGTAAGGAAGAATTAGTTGTCCCAATATAGAGAATGTTAAAGCATAAGCCTTTATTAGAAGTCTCCTTTATATTTCTTAGCTATCAAAAAGAAGAAAATGTGGTATCTTACAAAATCATAAAGCATATCTACATAAACACAATTCATGAGCTACTAGACAACAAAAGTACAAAATAAGAAACTACCCACGTGTGGTAATATCCCGAAAATGTCAAAAGATCCCACGATCAACTAAAAGCTTCAAAATCATTAAATTAACTTGCATGGGTGGAAAGCGGAGGGGGTGAGTACATTGTGTACTCAGTGAGCAGGAAAAACATATATTGCAAATAGAACTCGATACACACCAAGATGGTGTAGATAACCTATAAAGTGAACACATATGACATAAAAACACATAGGCCTAGCCTATGTCTCATCGTATACTAGTTAGGAACCACATAGGCCCAACCTATTAATCACCCATCCGGTGAACATAGGTTCCAGTTTTGGTACATAAAAGCATAAAATCATCATATGTATAAATCAAATCTCGTTAGAAAACAAAAATCAGGATAAGCCAAAACAATCATGTGTGTCGCCACTAGTCGGCCAAACTAATGTGTACACCCACCAATTTTTGGTGTTGGCTCGAATTTCATCCGTGGTGAGCCCAGAATATAGTCGACAAGAGCGTCATGAGCCTAGGTGATGACCTCGTCGGTGTCTAGACCCTAGGTGTGGAATCACCCGTGAGTCCCATAGAAAGGTGTTGATATGGCAACTCGACTTTTATGTACTAGTGTTAAGTGTATATGGGTCGCTTAATTAGTTGTTCCCAGTACACGATTGACCAATCGTTTCGTCACCAGTCACAAAAATCATATAAAAAATATTAAGTACAAAAATCAAGTACGACACTATGCCTTTATTTATCAGTCCAACCGATAAAATGAAACCATGCCACGACTCTAAGCCAAAAGAGAACAAATACATGCAGCATAAATGACTCAATTATGCATAAGTAAATTCAAAAACATTTATTTCATGCAATAAAAGTCATCTTTTTCCCTCCAAGTGCAAAGTTGTTCAAAAATGTAGTTTCAGAAAATAAAACATTTTTCTTTTGCACTTCAAGTGCATGGTTGTTGAAAACAATGTCATTTCAGCAAAATACGTAATAAAAACATCAATTTCAAAACAATGTCATTTATTAAATACACAAGTATACTAGCATATACTTGAGATTCAGTTCTACTATACATTACCTAGGTTCAAAATTTACATACAATTCATCATGCATGTCTTAGGATGTTCTAATCCTATTTGAGAAATATGGCTTCCTTAACTCACCTTAAAAGAAGGCATACACTCTCTTGGCTTCAACAATCCTGGGTACAGGCTCCCTTAATTCACAGCTCCCGAGCCTTTATGCATAAAAAGGATATACAATGAAATTACTACCCAAACATAAATTTCCTATTTATACACCCTCACATAGGTGTATAAAACACAACATCACTCCTTTTAAGTTATCGAATTTGAACATTAAACTTCTCACAAGTTTACTTCTTTACTAGCCACATTAGATTTTCTTTTGCATTTTCTAAGGCATTTAATGCCTTTAATACCATACTTACTCATTTTCAGACCTAATTAAGCACATCTTTATCCAAGCACATTAAGCCATTACTTGTTAATCTAAGCAATAATTCAAGTTCACTCTAAGTTGACATAAAAGTGTTTTCCAATGCATATCATTAAAATCCTTAAATCCTAAACCAAGTTCACTTAGGCATTTTATCAAATACCTAATGTGCATGATTTTCAAGTCACATTTCCAAGACTTTATCATAATAATTCATGCTCCAATTTTGTTATATAGTAAACACTACCAATCAATGACACATTCCACCACTCCATTCGAACCAACTCCTTCCATTTAAGTCACATTTATCAATTACACAACTCATGACCTTAATCCACTTCTTCTCCCACCATTTTGACCTAACCTTAACCAACACACATCTTCTTCATTCATCATCATCAATTTACATCATATATGTATAGTTAACACCATAGAATTCATTTAGACCATCAATTTCAAAAGATATTCAAAAATTCACAAAGTTTCACCTAAAGGGGACAATTTTGTTTTGACTTAAAGAACCCTCTCCATGACACATTTCATTCATCTAAACCATGTTTCATACATATTAAAGCATGGAGAACAACATATCTTAACACCAAACTCAAAATCATAATGTAGAGAGAGATGAGACAAAATTT
>JANSVA010000007.1:9463388-9481821 GCA_025504915.1 Erythroxylum reticulatum
GACTATGGCTTGTTCAAATATGCCTCTCCTCTTGCTCCTCTTGTCCTTCTTGATTTTCTTCAACATTGACAAAAAAATCCAAAATCATACGAATTCAAATAGGAAAACCCAAAGGACCCTATGCATGAAATTGATCCTGGAATACTTATACCCACACCTTTCCTAAGCTCTTTGAACCACAAACCTTTCAAAATTCTAAAAGATTCAAAACACTTACCTTAAATCTTCACCAAACAATGATTTTCTTAGCTCTAATGGAAGCTTTAATCTTACCCTTCCTTTTTCCCTTCTTGATCACTCTCAAAATCCCTCTTGAAGGTTAAGAAAAATAAAAACCTAGCTTGCTCTCCTTTCTTTCTCTAAACTCACGAAACTCTCCCCCTTCTTTCTTCAATTTCACTTTTTTTTCTTTCCAAAAGCAAGACACGTCCTTTTCTTCTCTTTTACACCATTAATGATTGCCTAAAGTCCCTTTTTCCCTAACTTTAATGCCTTATAGTTTTTAAGCTTAAGTGACTTGCCAAAATTGGCCTCACACTCTCCCACTACTTTAACAGTTCAAAACCCTTAGCCCATGTCATATTATCTTACCCACATTAACAAGCTAATCAATTCCAACATAAATAATCTAGCATGACCCCAAAATTAGTCTCATCATGCTAAAAGAAAAGAAAATTAACAGTAAGTTTTTAATTTGAGGTGCATTGGATTACTTGTTTTAATGCTTGGTTATGTGTTTCTTTGTAAACACTTGTTTTTATTAGTGATATGTATCAGGTATATTATTAAGATTATTTATTTTAAACTTTAGTTTATTTTGATTATTATTAGATGTTCAAGCATTGGTATCACCCCCAAAAATATGTATGTATTTTGATCTTTTCTCCTAAATATGATTATTTTTTATCTTTATTATTAAAAGAAATTATGTATATTGTTGTTTAGGGAGGAATAAGTATCTCGCTACTTATATGAGGCTATTCGAAAGGTCTTTATAAAATTCATTTTTCAAGATTTATCTTGGAGATTTTTTAAAATTTGGTGGTCATTATGGCAGGAGCAATTTGATGTTTTTAAGTAGTTAATGACAATTCTATAAATGTGCTATATCAGCCTTTATGGGAATTTTATTTTTGATTAATTAGTTTCATTATTAAATTTATTAAGGTTTTAAGAATATTTAAATTTTACTTAATTTTATTAGGTTTGATCAAATTCTTAATTTTTAAAATATTTATAGGCTTTAAATATTATAATGGTTTCAATTACTATTATTTAACTAATTTAAGTTAGGTTATTTAGGCCTAACCAACAAGAGTGAGCTGAAGCTTAATAATTGTACATGTTCAACTTATGTAGACTGAACTCATTTGCCCATTTAATGCCAACCAAAATTGGCTCTAATCAAAATCAACCCATGTTCATCTTTAGAAAGTTGAAAAGGGATTTGAAATCATGACCTCTCAAGGATAAAGTCTAAGCTTTAATCATTTTTTATGCTCTTTATATATTCAAGTTTTACATATACATATTCATAAATCTTTTTAGTCAAATTCATCACAATTTTTTAAGCACTTATATTATATTTACTCTTTAAGAATTCCACATTCCTTATATATTGGACTATGGGAGGTTCCAATCAATATTTTGATAATAACAAAATATAAATACTATTAATGAGTTTATTATTTTAATGAGAAACAATATAAGAACAAGATTTAGTCATAAACTCGAGAAGATACTCTCTGTAGATTAAAAAAATAAAAAAAAGATTAAGTTTGTAACTTGCAAAGTGAAGATCAAGCTAAGGAAAAAGGAAGATCAAGATTCATTAAGATCATTTTACATTTTGTATCGTTAAACGTAATTTCACTTTATTAATTTGGTGATCTTAATGGCTCATCACGCCTAAATATTTCATCTAAATCCATATAAAAACACTTTTTAAAGAAGATTTTGATAAGTTCTTATATTTTAATTGCATTAAACAAATTGAGATTGAATATTTGAAGTTGCTAAAATCATGTTTTTAGGGGTATTACTCTACTTGTTTTGGTTAATGGTCAACTAATATATATTAAACTTATCAAATTTGACATATCAAGAGTTTATTATAACATTGGTTCATATACTAATGGATAATGTGTCATATTTGGTTGAGTAATATGCCTACTAGTTAAACACTGTCTAAATAGCTAATGATTATGTACTTTTAATACACATTGATTGATCAATATTCTAGACTAATCGACTAGTACTACGCAGCTAGTAGTTGTAACATCTAATTTTTGATTCTAATGACTAGTAGGGGGTCTTAAAACTCTATACATATATGTTTTCTCATTAGTTTACATATTAAGAAATATTTGAGAATCTTTTACATATATTTGTAACTATTTTCCAATTGTATGTGCACCATGTCTCATATTTGTATAAGTGAGCCTCTTTAGAGTTACAAAAGTGCTATAGTGAGATAATTTGAGTTGTAAGCTTTAGTTAGGGTATTATATTATTATACTTGGGGGTATTCTACATGACATTGAGGTTTCACTTCACTTTGGAAGAAATTTATAAAAGGTCTTTGCCAAGAAAATATTGCACAAAGGTTGTTCTTCACGTTTAAAGAAGAATTATAATAGAATTTTAAGAAGAGTTCTGGAAGTAGACGTAGGCAAGGGTTGTTTATTAAACTACTATATATTAGTTTTGGTTCTATCTTTCTTATCCTCTTGAAATTATTATTCAATTTTTTGATTGATTTATTTAAGTACTTTATTATTCACACACACACACACACACACACACACACACACACACACACACACACACACACACACACACACACACACATATATATATATTATTGCTAAATTCATTTGGCTAGAAAATTTTGTAAACACCTAATTGATCTATATCTTAGGTGTTGTTATAGACTAATAAGTAGTAATATGGGTTTATTAAGCTGTCATTTCAAAACAATCATATAGCAAAGATTATAATAGCATATTTAAAGCATCAACATTATCATTCAACCAATAGGGATAAAACATTAGCAGAACCCCCTTATTTTACTAAAATGATTATCTATATTTGAAAACTATTATGAGAATTTTCTTAATGATTGAAAGTGTTGACCTATCAAAAATAGTTTTAAATGGTCCTTTACATCTACAACATTTTATATAACTAAAAGGTCCCTAAATAGAAAGAAGAATAGGTTCCTCAAGATAAATGATTAATTTCCTTAAATAGTAGGGTTACATATGTCTTATTTGGTGCATTATGAAGAAATGAATTTTATAAGGCCTTTTTGTGTGAAATAGCTCATAAAATTTGACACACTTTGGAAATTACATATGAGGGAATAAATCAAGTAAAGGAAAGCAAATTGAGCAAGCTAATACATCAATATGAATTCTTTCATATGAAGTATGATGATAACATATTTAACATGTACATTATATTTATTGACATTATTAGCACTTTAAAAGGTCTTATAAGGACCTATACTAATGATGAAATAGTTTAAAGTTGCATAGGCTACTTTTGAAGATATGGGTAACTAAATTGATGGTCATACAAGAATCTAAGGATCTAACAACATTTCTAATGGAATAAGAGGCAATGCTTCCAAAGATAAAGGACTTAGTATTTAAAGTCTTAAGTGAGGAATCAAGTGAAGAAGAAACATCTAAAAGTGATGATGAAGATCTCACCTTTATCACTAAGAAACTAAATAAGTTTTTTAAGAGAAATTTCTCTAAAACAAAGGTCTTCAAGGATGGTAAAGGTGATTCAAAATGTAAATCCTCTAATATTATTTATTTTAAATTTATAAAAGTAGGTCATATGAATTTACAATGTCCTCTATTTAAAGATGATGAAAAGTATGAAAGAAATAATAAGAAAGATAATAAGCACAAAAACAAGTAGAAAGTGCTTTAATCCTTAATTTGGGATCATACAGTTAAATTGTAAAATGAGTAATTAAAAGGTGAGATAGCTATGTGCTTTACTGCTATAAATTATGAGGTAAATTCTAACTCCAATTTTTATAAGTGATTTGACATATGATGAAATAGTATAAAGGTTAGAAGAAAAGAAAGAAATTCTCTTCCAAGCTCAAGGAACTTCAAAAATAGTTGGATGTATAAATGAAAATTGAATTGCATAGTATGGAAGCATTAAAAATGTGATCATTAAGAGTAATCATGCATTAGACACATCAAAGTATAAAAATGAGATATTGAAAAAAGAGATCAGTGTTCTTAACGATTCATTGTCCAAATTCAATAAAAGGTGTGAAAATTTGGAAAATATGTTTGGAGATTAAAATAATTACAATAATTTGCATGGAATAAGATACAACCATGAAAATGAAGTCAATTTTAAAACCACGTTTGTAAAGAAAAAGTATTTGCATAGCAAAGAACTATTACCTAATATGATAAATGAGTGCGAAGTATTAACATCTAAGAAAATGCATGCACATGTCATATACAATAGGACTAATTGTAAGAGTAAACATCATACTTTCATATATAGCTTATAATTTAGGCATAAAGTTCAATTCTCTCAATGGAAGAATAGGCTTAACTTCTATACTAGCATGTAAACTCACTCACACCCCTTGAGGCCTCAAAGAAGCATATATCAAGCTTTCATTCATAATTGGTTGCATATATAATTATGGTAGGAAATTTCACTACCTTAGAAGAACATTTAATATCTTTAATGTCCAAAAAAATTCCTCTTTATGCAAACTCACATAGAAGTCCAAGCAATTCATTTACGAATCATCATTATCTATATTACATAGTATCTCATTTTTTATGATATATATAGACATATTGATAGATTTTGTTTCCTTAAAAAATAGCAATCAAACCCTTAAAAGTATGGTTAAAAACAAGTAGCTAATAACCAAAAAACCCAGCTTTTCTAGGTACATAAAACACATCAATTGCCTTATTTTATAGGGCTCTTATAAAAGAAAGAGCAAATGGTACGTAGTAGAGATGGTAGTGTTATTTTTGAAGAGCTAATTTTTTCTTATCTTGATAAGACTAACCTTCTTGTATCTTAGAAAGCTTTGAAAATTTTTATGTAGAATATAGAGAAATTAACCTCTAAAGAGAACAAGAATGATCACCAAACACTCTAAATGAGGTTGATAAGAAGGATGAGGTGATTCCACTAACTTAGAAATTCATAAAGAATCATCATTCAAAAATTCAAGGTCGTTCCCCTTTCAATTATATCAATATTTTATTTTATTTTGACATTTTGGGCACTTTTTTATTACTGTTTTTATTTTTTTCAAAATTATACACTCTTTTATAAAATTGGTGGTTGGATATTGTAATTATGCTTATATTTTTTAAAATTCCAACCTCTAATTTTTTTTTTCAAAACTTGCTAAGTTTTCCTTTTATTAAAAATTTCAACTTAGGCCTAATATTAAATTTGGGGATTTTGCAAAATTAGGCATAGTTAGGGATGCTTCTATCACATTTTTACCTTTAAATGTCTAATAACACTCTTTATTAAGAAAGTTTACCAATATTAATTACATAAATAATTTCTTTTTGATGATTCCAGAAAAGGGGAAAGGAATGATAATATTAGATCGATTAGGGGTGATAGTATTCAAGGGGAGTGACTTTATATATATGGTGACTTTTGTATATATAATATTTTTATGTTTATGTAAAATTTTTTAACTATATATGTGGATAATTCTTTGAATATCTCTTTTGTTCTTGATATTAAATTATGCTTTATGTATTAATTAAGGGGATCAAATCATTATCTTGATATGGATTATTTGTTTGTTTAATTTTATTATTAGTCTCTATTTCACAAATCATTTTGTCATTATTAAAAAGGGGGAGACAGTTGAATCAAAGGAGGTTCCAATCAATGTTTTGATGATAACAAAACATAAATACTATTAATAAGTTTATTATTTTGATGAGAAACAATATGAGACAAGATGTAGTCATACACTCAAGAAGATATTTTATGAAGGTTATAAAAGAAAACATTAAGTTTGTAATTTGCAAAGTGAAGATTAAGACAAGGGCAAAAGAAGATCAAAACTCATCCATATCATTTTACATTTTGTATTATTAATTTATGATCTCACTTTGTTAATTTAGAAATCTTAAAGTCTCGCATGCATAAACATTTCTTATTACTCTTTTTGCTTGAGTCTTTGAATTCATTAAGAGGTGTTAAAATTTTTGTTTTTAAAAGAAAAAGCTTGTGATCTTTTAAAATCTCTTTTATGAATATTTTGAAAAGTGTTTAAATCATAATTGTACTAAATAAATTGAGTATGAGCATTTAAAGTTGTTAAGATCGTATTTTTTACCATTGGTTGACATAATGGTCGACTAATATGCCATATTGGTTTAACAATATGCCTAGTGGGTAACTAGTATCTCAATGACTAGTGAATCTATGTTTTTAATGCACATTAGTTGATTAATATACTACACTAGTTAACTAGAGCTTTACAACTAGTTAGTGTAATGAATAATTTTTGGCTCCAATAACCACAATTAGTAAAGGTCCCTAAAACCTTATAAGTATATATTTCCTCATTAGTTCTTACTTCAAAAAGCATTTAAGTGTTTTTTACAAACATTTCTAATTGTTTTTTAATCATTTGAGCATCGTTATGAGTTAGTCTCTTTATCAAAGTGATAAAGTGATATGTTTTGAGTTGTAAGCTTTAGTTGGGGTATTATATTATTATACTTGAGAGTGTTCCAAGTGGTATTGAGGTACCTTTTTACCTTTGACAAAAATTATAAAAAGGATCTTCCAAGAAAAGATTCTGCAAATGTTATTATTCACCTTAAAATAGGAATTATAGTGAAATTTCAAGAAGAGTCTTAAGAATGGATGTACACAAGGGCTATTTATTGAATAATTATAAATTAGTTTTAATTTCTCTATTCCATATCCTTTTTAAATTATTATTCAATTGCTTGATTGATTTACGTTTAGCAATTTTTTTATTCTTATGTATATTAATTATTGATAAATAGATTTCATTGGTTATAATTTTTTAAACACTTAATTTACCCCCTCTTGTATGTCATAATGGACTAAGATTATGTTTAAATAACATATTTATTTATATTCTCTATTTATCAAATAATTTAGGTTATTTGATTACACCTACATCAAGGAGTGCATTTATTTGATGACCCTCTTATTTAATAATGTATTTATTAAACTAGTCCTTAAGATCAAATAATGAGGCCTTTTATAGTCATATATTCAAGTAATGTGTTATTTAATGACTATCTTATCCACATAATGTGTTTATTAAAATATTTATGTTTGAAGATTTATTTTTTGAATTGATTTCAAAAATGAGAATTAGAGGATGAGGATATCAAGAGTAACATATATATTTGAATAGAAATAGAGAATCATCAACCAAGTGAGACAATTATACAAATATCATATGCTATATGGACAAGACATGAGGACTCATAAATAGAATGTTTAAGTCATGATTCATGAACTTATACATTCCTATTACATAGGCTTCACTTGTTAAGAACAGTTCATTTAGGCACGTCATATGACATTATTACCTCTAAAGGGAGAATTATTAACAATTCAATGGAATATTCATTGTTTATGAACAATCTTTCATAGTGGTGTGACTTTTCTTGGTAAAGTATAGAAGGAAGTGAGTGCTTAAGAGAATGCTTCACTATGGTTTACCATTGGACATTATTAGGATGATAGAGCATCCTATAATGCTTAGGACGAGTACTTTTGATGTTTACTATATTGTTTTTTATTTAGTGATGGCTAATTAAAATTATATCTTTCTAACATAATTATTTGTTGTTTAGTATAATTATTAATTTATATAATATTTATTTAATTCAATGTAACCACAATTCTTTATTGTTATTTATATATATATGTTTTGTATATTTTGTTTGTGATACTTGTTAACAAATACATTTCAATAGAATGGTTAGTTGTTAATCAATTATTATGTGGATGATGATTAAAGAAATAGTGATCTTTTAATTCCATATATGATTGACAAAACAATTAAAATTTCTATGTATAATTTTTTATTAAATTAATTACATATGATTAAAAACTTATAACTGTGCCTTTATAAAAACTATAGGCCTTAAGAAAAATGGTTACTACTTTCAAAAATACTATCACAGAACTCAATAAAGGTGAAAAACTAAATTATGAAAAGTATAGATTTTAGAGTATGTAAATCTAATATGTAGTAGAATAGTAAAAAGCTCTTGATATACTAAATTTAATAATGGAGGTTTGTAAAGAGGGAACTATGATCTAGTATAGGAAAAATTGTGAGGCATATGACTTGTAAGAAAAGAAGAAATAATGTCTCACATAATACTTATCACACCCTAACCTTAATAGGTCCTAGAGTGGACCACATAATGTTAACCCAACACTAGGGTGCCAAGCTAATCTTACAAGCATAAATGACTTAGCTTGTTGATACATTTTATCCATCTAATCACCATTCAATTAGTAGTATATTTTAAGTCTATATAGGCTATTCATTCATTCATCATAATAGTCTAAATGTAATCTTATCATCATTCACTACATAAGTTCAAATCCTACTTAGTAATAACATAATAGTTACAAAAAAAATCTTAGTTTACAAGTTCACAACCACACTAATGCCCCCAAAGTCTACATTGACATCCAAAGACATAATGTTCAAAGTACAACATAAAAACGGAAACAATTAGACAACTTTGCTCGATCCTGTATAAACCATACTCATGCTTACTATTGCTAATGTTGGCTAATACAGTCTTATAACTATATTTTTCTTTTTCATAGGGGAAGGAAAAAATAATGAAAAAGTGAGTATTACACTTAGTGAAGGAAAACATTATTACCTAAGAGTGGTCATGCATTAGAAATTTTATTTTTATTTCAGAACCCAATTTTGTTTTTAAAAATAAGTTCAGTGCCTATGTTAATACAAAACCATACCTACTGATGCATCAACAACACTCAAATACAAGCACTAACCGCATCAATGCATAAGATCGATTATCATATTTCACATTAAGGTTTAAGCAAGTCATCTATTTTGAAATCAAGCATCATATAGTCATTAAAGCATAAGTTCATCAATCACCACAATCACCAACCACTTAACAAGATATCATATCCTTAAATAAGCAATATCTTATCAAGCATGAAGCACCCATATAGCTCAATTTCATTACCCATTCCCTTCATCAAGTTTTTATTAATTTCCATTAAATATTTAACCTATGGATCTTTTATTTATATATATATTAGATCATGGCTTCATATACAAAATATTTCCATATTAATAGATAAAATAATATATTTATTTTGATTTGACAATGGAATTCTAATGTAGAATATAATAGGTGTGAGAAAAGATTTTTATTGATCATCCATGTCAAGAAACTCTCTCAATTAACATAAATAACCTTTTTGTTGGATATTTACAATGACTCATTATAATCACAAAATTTACTCATAATGTAACAAATTCTCATCAACCATAACTTAAAAACCATTTATATCTAAAAAATAATTTTTTCACACTTATTATTCACATATATGTGTATTTATACAATTTTCATGTTAAACATAACAGTCCACAAAATCAACTCCTAATAATATAATTGCATGAATAACCTATGGTTAATTAGTTATATCACTCAAATTATTACAAAATTATTCAAACCATTTATAAAAAATTACCCAATGTCTAAACATAGAACTTTCACATTTTAAACAAGTTCTAACATAATTATCTAGGTACTCAAATCGTGATTATAATTTTGGACTTAATTTTAGTCCTGCTAAATAGATCATATTCGAAAATTTGACCGTATCTCTTAACTTGTAAATTTTAGGTACTCATTATTTTTTGAGAATAATTTATACATATATATCTAAAAATTTTATGTTTTACACTTTGTCAAATTCACAACTTTTGATCTTGAAATAATTAGAGAAAATCAGTTAGTCATTCATAATCTAAACCATATTTTTCAAACCATTTTACAACCAATTATAACATATATAAATAGATATGAAATATCAATATTTTAAAAAAATTGATTAAAATCGTCACACAAAAAAATTTGTTTGAAGAAGGGTTTATAAAGTGATGCAATTGCATTCACCTATTATTGGAAGTTAAGTCTTCTTCTTCTTCTTCTTCCTAATCTTTTTCTTTTTCCTTCACTCTCTCTTACTCCTCTCATCTATGCCCTTAATAAGCCTTCTTCCACTTATTTCACTTAAATCCAAAAGACTCAAGTTCAAAATAATGACTTATGGTTGTAGAATTAGCTACTAAACATCAACGATGAGATTAAAGGTAAGCTATCACTAACTGAGATTGAAATATTAAGGTTAAAACCTACAAAGGAGATAGTAGTTATCTATGATATTTTTCATACTACTGAGGAAGAGGTTGATTGGGTTGTATTTGTTTAGAGATTTAGTTGTACCTAAAATGTATTTTATCTCTTGGTAGGGTTTTCACAACTGTCTGACAACTAAGAAGAGATTGAAAAAAAAATGTAAATTCTCAAAGAGGATCTTTGCTGCTTTTGTAATAGTACACCCGAAACTAGAAATTATTTATTTTTTAAATGTGCATTTTCTCAAGATATGCTAAAGAAGGCGATGATTTGGGGTTAAATAATGTTGATACTTGGTAAAATGTTTTTATGCATAAGAGGATAAAATAGAGGATTATTCTTAAGCTTCAAGGTATAACTTTTTATTGTCATTTATGCTATATGAAAATGTAGAAATCATATTATTTTTAGGCAAAAAACACCATGTAGCAATAGTAGTAGCCTCCATGTAATTATTGAACTTAAAGTTAGACAAAAATGGAAGATTTATCACTATAATAGAGAAATTAGAAGGATAAGAGAAACATTTCATTTTTTGTAAATAACATTGGTTCTTTTGTAAATATTATAGGTTTCATTTAGGAGCATTATCCCCTTTTGTCCCAAATCCTCCTCTTTTTTAATCTCTTAAACCCTAGTAAACATATTTTAGAAAAAAATTCCATCCATACATAGATTCAACTATGCCCTTAATGAGCCTTCTTCCATTTATTTCACTTTATATCCTTATTTGTCCATCCGCCCTTTATTTTTATATTTTAATATATAGCCACTTATTATAACACATGATTAGCACACTAATGACCTAAAAATATTTTTCCTGACAATTTATTTAATCTAGAATGCATTTTCCTTTAATTTATTTAATAACATCATTTATACTTAATTATTTCTTTGAAAATTTCAAGTAACAAAATTTATTTCAATTTCTATCAATTATTCACAAAATTTCTCATCATTAAACTAATTCTAAAAAAATTAAAAATTCCTTTTTTAAACACCAAAATGCAAACTACTCAAAAATTCAAGTTTAAGAATAAAAATAATTGAAAAATGCACACTATATGGGAAAATATAAATTGATGGGACTAAATAGTAATTGATAAAATTAAATGAAAATTTAGGATAGGGCAATACTATTGAATAGAATAAAAGATAATGTTATATAAGAGTTTAAAAGGTATGACAATGATAAGGATAAATGGTCAATCCTGGCAATATGCTTTGATAACACTTAAGTGGCCAAATTAAGATTACTTATTATTAAGTTAGACACTTAAGAAAATATTAGATCATTTAGGTAGAGGCATTTGAGATTAATGTTAGATATAGTTAGTGAATTAAGAAATGATGGGCATATCTTGTTAGGTAAACAATAAATGCTAGTTAGCATATGATCTTTGCCATAGAGTTAAGATCATATGAAAACGCACCTTATAAATAATGAGAACGTTAAGAATATAGAGAATGATATGAGACACCTATTATTGAAATAAAAACGTCTTAACGCTTCCAAGCCATATATTTAGGTGTATATGGCTAAGTTAACCTAAAAAAAAGTCGAAGTAAGAAAAGGAAGCATTATGGTAAGTCTTAAGAATAACATGAAGAGACAATGCTATAATTGTGCCATGAAAGGTCATTTTGCTCATGATTTTCAAAAGTTGAAGAAAGTATAGCCTTATAATATAGATGATTGTGGTTTATTTATCTTTGGTTATGTTTTCTAAATGAATCACGTTCTTTGTGGATTGAAGACTATACGGCCGTAAACTATGTAGAAAAGTAGAGAGAAGTCTCCATATAATTTTGGCAAGCACCAAATGGGACAAGTTGAATATATGTGAGAGACATCTATAGAATTAAGGTCCAAGGAAAAGGCATTTGCAAGTTAGTTATATGTGATGGTTGATTTCATATCTTATACAATGTACGATTTTAATCCGAAGATTAGGAGAAATCTTATTTTTATCATATTTTAAGTTAGCCTTGAATTCAATGTTAATTTCACAATGGTGCATTGGAATTTTTTTAATCAATTATTACCATCGCAGTTTTATGTTGGATGGTTTTATGGTATTAAATTAAATTTTCTTTAATTAAATTATCTCATACTTGTGATATTAATGTTAATTTATGATATGCTAAACTTGGTCATATTAAACAAGACTGAATAAATTGATTAATTAAATAGGGCTTTTCAGAAAACCTAAATAAAATATAGTTTTCTACTCATGAATATTGTTTAACTAAAAAATGGAGCAAAAATCATTAGGTAAGGAATAAAAAGTTGTTACGCAAGTGTAATTAATTCACTCAGTTATTTATGGTTGAGTGAATGTGAGAGGCACGGGGGTACTAATTTCATCACTTTTTGTTAATGACTATGCTTGTTATTACAAAGATATTCTTGGAACTCAAACTTTCACCCGAAGTCTCTCGCTCACGCCTTTTGCACGACAGTCTCACTTAGATCCGTTAAAGCAAGACTCAGCCTTTCCCAACTCCCCGAAGCGTTTACGTTATGACACTCTCGAAGAAACAATACTTATAAGAACAATAAGAACAAAGGCAACAAAAACACACAGAGATATGGTATAAAACCAACTTTTTATACTTTCTCTCAAAAGAATACAAATAATGCTCTCTCTGATTGAATGAGACAAGCAGAGCTTGAATGAGCTATATATACGCATCCTAACTTGGAGTCCAAGTTACATTCAAATTCCCACTAAATCTGAGCTACCTAAAGATCGTGCTAAGATTACGTCTATCCTTATCAGATTACATCACATGGACTAATTAGATGACACCCTCGTCTAAATAGGACTCTAACTGATAAGATAAGATAACAACAAGATGGAGTTTACATTCAACTAGGAAATTAAAATCTTTATCCTTGAAGAACTCTACTATCTTCTGATGTTCAGTTCCACTACAACTCTAACTCCCAGTCGTTGCCACATCATCCAATATCTCCCCATGATCTCTATCTATTGATGATGCAGTGTGATCTTGCTGAAGCCCAATAGCACACTGCCTTGATCTAATGCTTCTCACAACAAGTCCATTAGTCGTGGTTCATCCATCTGAGCATGGGCTAAGTCCTTAGCCTGGGTTGAGTCAATCTCCACAAGATCTGAGACTCTACCAAAATTCGGACCAAGTTTGATCCTGCTCGCCCGCATATACCTTAGTGTTTTCGCATACCTCTCTCATGCGTGAATCCAACTAACAAACCACCCCACTAGATGGATTCGACACCCTCTTCGAATTAGTCTGAAGGTAGGCGTTCACTTAATCCTCAAATTGTCATAAAGTTGTATATTTCTCCTATGTAGCTTCTGCGACAGGTTTATTCTTCCACTGAATTAAGAACTCGGTCCATCGGTTCTTCTCATGTTGATCCATGGTCTGGTGATCTAGGATCTTCTCCACTTGATCCTCAAATCGTTTTCTCACAATCGACAGTGCTCGCTTCACTTGAATCCTATTCGAGTTTGACACATCCTTATAGTAAGGTTTAAGAAAACTAACGTGAAAAGTAGGGTGTACCTTTAATCGCTTGGGCAACTTCAATCGTTACACCATGTTCCCCACTTTATGTAGCACTTCAAACTGTCTATCGTACTTCGGCACCAAACCCATATGAACTTGCTTGCTCAAGATCTTCTTCCAAATCTGTGGGTTAGTTTTAACAGAACCTTATCTCCCACGTCAAATTCCAACGGTCTCCTCCGAAGATCCGCTTGATTCTTCATCCATCAAGAAGCTTTACGAAGGCTGTCCCTTGCCTCATTCAACATCTCTTGCTTCTCCCTTCCAAACTTATGCGCTGCAGGACATTTGTCACTTGTCCTTTGTTGAGCAATCTCTAAAGGAGTGAGAGGTTGTTGTCCCAACACAATCTCAAAGGGAATCTTCTCCGTAGTCGAAGATCTATGCAAGTTATAACAGAACTGTGTAGTATCAAGTAAATTTAACCAATTTTGTTGACTTGCACTTACATAATGCCGAAGATACTCCTCCAACAAATCGTTGATTCGTTCAATTTGGCCATCTGTTTGTGGGTGATTTGCCGTTAAGAACTTCAACTTACAACCCATTAAGTTAAAAAGAGACGTCCAGAATCGGCCCGTAAATCTAGCATCTCAGTCACTCACAACATCCGTTGGTACTCCGAAATACTTGACTACTTTCTTATAGAACAGCTCAGCTGACACATCTGAGGGACAAGTTACAGGAGTTGGCATGAAGACTGCATACTTGGAGAATCTATCAACCATCACCATGATTGACGCCATGTTGTCCACCTTTGGGAACCCACTGATGAAATCCATTGAGACCGACATCCAAGGTCTCTCAGGGATGGATAAGGGTTGTAGAAAACCGGCTTCCTTCTTCCTCTCCGGATTGTCCAACTGAGACACAAGGCATGTCCTGAAGTAACATTCCACGTCATCATCCATCTTCGGCGAAAAGTAGGAATGCGATAGGAGTGCTAGCATCTGCTAGACTCCTGGGTGACCAGCCTACTGCGAGTTATGCGTCTCCTTTAATAATTGTTTCCGCAATTCACTAAATCTCGGCACATAAACTTGACTACTCTTAGTCATCAATAGCCCATCATCGTCAAGCCAAAACCTACGTATAACACCCTCCTTTACTTGGTTAATTAACTTATAGTACATGGTGTCTAGCGGAGCTGCCGCCTTAATTTGCTCCAACAGGTTGGACTCCACCCTCATAATTGAATAAAGGGCCGCAAATACCTCCTTCCTACTCAAGACATCTACCACATTTTATATCTCCCCAATTTATGCTCCCACACGAAGTCATATTCGGCTAGGAACTCCTACCACTGGGCTTGTTTTATAGACAACTTCTTCTGGGTCCTAAAAAAGGTGTTAGCAACATTGTCTGTCCGAACAATAAACCTGGTTCCTAATAAATATACTCACCACGTCTTTAGGCAATGCACTACTGCAAGTATCTCCTTCTCGTTCGTCGAGTACCGTTGTTCTGCATTATTGAGCTTTCGGCTCTCAAATGCAACCGGATGACCCTCTTGTATAAGGACTCCACCAATAGGTTTGTCCAAAGCATCAATATGTACCTCAAATGGAAGATCAAACTTGGGTAGCTTTAACACTGGTTCGGTTGAGATTGCAGCTTTAAGTTTTTTGAATGCCTCTTCACATGCACTCGACCAACACCACTCTTGCTTCTTCTTTAGCAAGTCTATTAATGGCGCTGGCTTCTTGGAGTATCCTACTATGAACCATTTGTAGTAGTTTGCCAGGCTGACAAAACTCTGCAATTCTTGTACTATTGTAGGAGCCTGCCACTCAACTATTGCCTTCACTTTCTTAGGATCCATCCTGACCTGACCCTTGCTCACCACGTGACCAAAGAATCTGATCTCTAACTGAGCGAACTCACACTTCTCCATCTTTACATAGAGCTTATGCTGCCTTAGTCTTTCTAACACTCGCTTCAAGTGTTCCACGTGTTTCGCCATGTTCGCACTATACACCGCGATGTCATCTAAATAGACCACAATAAACTCATCCAAAAAGTTGTACAACATATCGTTCATTAGGTTGAAAAATGTAGTAGGGGTGTTAGTTCATCCAAATGGCATAACTAAAAATTCGTAGGATCCATATCGTGTTATGCACGTTGTCTTTTGCTTGTCGCCCTCGGCTATCCGTACTTGCCAGTACTCACTTCAAATATCCAACTTCATGAACACCTCAGCCCTTGACAACCTGTCCATCAAATCTTGAATCAAAGGTACCGGATACTTGTTCTTAATTGTTACCTTGTTCAATGCTCGATAATCTATACACATCCTCAGTGTACTGTCTTACTTCTTTTGAAATAATACCAGGGTACTGTATGGAGCTTTTGATGGTTGGATGAACCCTGCCTCCAACAACTCACTAAGTTTTTTTCGCAGTTCTGCCAATTCCATCGGGGACATCCTATATGGGGCAAGTGCAGGTGGGATCGCTCCAGGAACCAACTCGATCCTGTGATCTATCTCACGACGAGGGGGAAGAGTTTTCGGCAACTCTTTCGGCATCACCTCCTGAAACTCCCTCAATAGACTTGCAACCTCATTAGGGACTTCTACGACATGATCTTCACTGATCTCCCACATGGCATAAGATAGGTATCCATACCTTTCTTCAACCCTTTCTCGATACTCATAGCCAAAACATGTCCTACAGATGTCGTAGTATTCGTCGTTCCTCCACCGAACCTACAACAATTCATATAGAAGGAATTTTGTTCATTCATCAGCATCATAGCTCCCAAACTTGGGTATAACACCACCTTCGCTGCTTTAAAGAAATCGAACCCCAATATCATCTCGAAATCCTCCAATGGTATGATGATGAAATTCATCTTAGCACACCAACTTTCAATGCTGACTGGAATGTTGTAAGCAATTCCCGCAACTGCTTGTGCCTTCCTTGCAGGGGTTTTTATCTTCATCGAAGTCTTGGACACCCTCACGCCTAACTTCCAAACCATTTTTTCTCCTAGGAAACTGTGGGTTGCACTAGTATCCACCATCGTGATTATGTCTTTCTCCCTAACCTGTATACCCACGTACATCAGTCTATCAAAGGGAACTGACTCAGTACTAACCGCATTAAGCAAAGTTATCGGATTTAGCGCCTCTTCTTCTGAAGATTCCCCATCTTCTTCAGCAATCAGGGCATTCAGCTTCTCCTTCCTTGGGCACTCTCTAGAAAAGTGTGGACCACCACATAAGTAACAAGCAATTTTGCCCTTTTTCGAGGATGTCTCCCCGTTCTTCGAGCCCCCTTATGCTTGCCCTTACCTTTGAAGTCTCCCTTCTTAGGATCTTTCTTTTTCTTCCCCTCGGTCCTCTCTTGTTAGGTGTGGCCTTTGCCCTTAGAAGAATTTGAGGAGCTCGCCTTAGAATCTTTCTCCAGTCAAAAACCTACCAAGGCATCAGTAGCCGCGATTGCACTAACCAAGTCCTTCACATTCTTCCTCCGTAACTCCATTTGAGACCATGGTTGTATCCCAGACAGGAAATTGAAGAGCTTGTCCTCATCTGACATATTCTCAATATCCAACATTAGAGAACTAAAAGACTTGATATAATCTCTTACCGATCCATCTTTCTTGAGCCGCTTCAAGGCATCCCTCGTGAGCCAAAAAGTATTCATAGGAAGGAACTGATCCTTTAGCTCCTTCTTCATCTGCACCCACGTTTCCACAGGAGTTCTACTCGTGCTGATTTCCACAGAGATCCTTGTTCTCCACTAGAGCTTGGCATCCCCATCTAAGTACATGGCTATCACGTTGACCTTATCAGCTTCAGATACCCTAGCAGTCGCAAAGTACTACTCCATATCCCATAAGAAGTTCTCCAACATCTTGGCATCCCGTACGTCTTCAAACACCTTTGGTTCACGCACCTTCATCGATGATGAAAGCTGTGGTGTGGAGCTTTCAACCCAGTCCCTATCTATTGTTGCAACAGCATGCCTGAGGATAGAAATCTCGAATTGAGCATCCTTTTATGCCTTCAGCATATCTCCCATCTGTTGTTGCAACTGTTGGATTCGCGCCTCCAACATCTTGAACCGAGTATTGTAGAAAGTGACCTCTTCCTCTCCCTGAGGAATAGGACCAATGAGTGCCTCCACCCTAAACACATCTTCTGTCAAGTTGTGTTGGATCCCGTTTCCGGAACCCAACCTCTTGCTCTGATACCACAAATGTTGGATTCCGTTTCCGGAACCTAACCTCTTGCTCTGATACCACAAATGTTGGACCCCACTTTCGGAGCCCAACTCAGAGAACTTAAACGAAAAACGAAGGCGAATCAAAAGCGAAAGGATGAATAATAAATCAAAACGAAAGGCGGACAAAGCGGGTCACAAAACGAAAGGAATCGGAATCACGTGCGGAACTAAAAGAAAATCGAATTC
>JANSVA010000007.1:9505819-9523312 GCA_025504915.1 Erythroxylum reticulatum
TATAAAGTGAAGTTTCTGGAGCTTTTAGGGATTTCAATCATGCCATCCTTGATCTTCATCTTTTTCTTTTCTTTTTTGTTTTTCGTTTTCTACGATTATGAGCTAAATTCCTTTTGGTATATGGAATGGATGCACCATGGGATAGATCTTATAGTGACTTTATTTTAATTTAATTTATTCTTTAGTTTCATTAAGACTGAATTATGTATTCTTAATATCCTTGAATTAATATTATTGGCATATTAATTCATATATGATCATGCAATTGAGATTAAGAAATCCAATATATGTATAATTAGATCTAGTAAACCTAGATATAGGTCAACAGAAATCTTCCAAATTATGATCAAACCTAATGGTGAAATTTATAAATTGATTAACACAATTCTAGGGGTTTAAATTAAAAAAATAAATTAATCAACCTAAAATTAGTTGTTGATAATCTTAATAATTAGCATAATTAAGAAATTTTGCAATCCAGTAGTCTAAATTGATACCAAAAATCATGATTGTATGAGAAGTTCGGATTCAAATTTCAAGTACTATTGTTTTAATGGTTAATTTTTCATCTTTTCACCATCTTAATTTATTTGATTGTGTTTACTTGTCCTCATTTTATTTTGTTTTGTTTTAAATATAATTATCAATAGCACCTTGATTGGAAATTAGGTAATAGGAAAAGAGTTATTACTATAACTCATAAACCTCATGACATCAACCTATACTCACTAATGCTAGCTAAAACTACATTATGCCTCTGCAGTTAAAACACGTAAATTCATCATCACACCATTAATAATGCTTTTGATAAAGAAACCCATTTTAATTCTTGAAACTTTAGAACTTTTGAAAAACTTGTTTGAGGAAATTTTATCAATTCAATATAGTAATTTAGGCAACCGATGCTAGGATTTTAAATAAACTAATAGACCAATGTCTTTTGAAAGCATGTACTATGGGTTTATGATCACTTATTTCAGACAATGTTTTATAAAAGTAAGCATAAATGAACAGGTCATTTGTCACAGGCTTTTTTCTCTCTTCTTGTTGAGAGTTGAAAAGTGGATGAGTGGATTGACAAGCTAACTAACAAGGCCACCTAATGAATTGTTTGTCAATTAATATACTAGAATAGTCAATCAATAAGCATAATGATTGGCAATATACTTGAATAGTCAACCAACATGCATAATGATCCAATGCTAGTGATAACTAGTTTTAGTTACTAATAACTATTTTAGGTTGTTTTGATTATAAATAGACCACACATAGCTTTTAAGAAAAAAATGTTGGGCATACTATGGTGTTATTACGAGTCTTAAGAGGTTAGAAAGTGCATATGAATGTTACAAAAAAACATATTAAGCATTTACTCATTGGCGCAAGTAAAAGATAACTTTTTTATTTTTATAATTATTTCAAATAAGGAAACACAATTTATAAGGTGAAGAGATACTCTTCACATATGGCAAAGCAAGATAATGGCTCTTCTTTACATGTGGAAAAAAAAGATGTAGTATAGAGGGTGGTTTAATCCATTAAAAGAAGAAGATAGTGAATTCTTAAGTAAAGCTTGGGTCCTTACTCTCTTTTATTTATTATGGCAATTGCTTTGTCATTATCATATGTGAATTTGTAATAATTATTCATTAGTTTGGAAATAGCGAAAAATAAATACACATAATTCACCTCTCTTTTTATATTCCATCTTAGGACCAACATACTAAAACTTATATAATTGATTAAACTATATGATCAATTAAGTACAGTTGATCAAATTGTGGTAATCAACTAAGTAGAAGATTTTGTATCCTTTAATTTTTTTTAAGTCAAGCAGTCAACTAACTCACCATCAATCCAAAAATACAAGAATGACTCATTAATAATCATAATCTGCCTAAACATGAAGGAAGAAATTTTAGGAATTATTAGTTGATTAGAAATGTTATAAGAGGAAAATTTTGGAGTACATAAAGATAAAAGAAATAAAAGAAAAGATAGAAAGAGTTATACTACTAAATGTGAAAAAATAAGTTTTACAAGTTTTGAGAGAATTATGATGTATTATTCTTAAAAATTTGTATCGTGAAAAAATAAGATAATTTTTTGTTAGCCAATTCAACATATATTCAATAGTAATATATGTTAAAATCACAAATAAAATGAATGTGAAATAAATCGATATACCTCCTGCCATTGATGTTTTTTCTTGGAAAGTTTGCATTTTTGGAATTCTTGGAATCTCTTAGTTCCAAAATCGATGTTATATAGTTTTAGAAGAGAAAAGGAGCTTAAGGACCCTAAAAGTCTTCAAGAAAAACATATATCAACATGCTTTTATCAATCACATTGATAGTTACCAAAAAAACAAGACATTTATATCTATTAACTTCAAACGTTGGACTATTTATGGGTATTAAATCAAAATATTAAAATTATCATATTCTCCCACTTGATCCATATGATTAACTTGGTATCACATCCTAATCCAATCCAAATATAATATATGAATCATGGCAATACTTCCTCTTACAGTTGAGTGTTATTTACAATGTATTACAATATACTATATTTTGCATCAACCCAAATATAGTAACATTACTTAATAAATAAACCCTATATTCATTCAGGTCCAAAATAATCAATTTTCTCAAAGTACAATAATGTGCACTATAATATGAGAACATATTATAAGAGTTTCATGAAAATGACATTGACTAATCAATGGAAACTATATAATGGAACCAAATCTCATTCTAAACAACATGATCCTTAAACTTCATTGGTGGCATGCCTTTTGTTAAAGGATCAGCTACCATCAATTCAATGTTAATGTTTTCAATAACCACTTTCTTTTCCTTAACACAGTCCCTTATAGATAAAAACTTAATGTCAATGTGTTTATTTCGACTACCACTCTTGTTGTTATTAACCAAAAAAATTAGAGCTAAATTATCACAATATATTTTCAAAGGCATAAAAATGGAATCCATGAGTCTAAGCCCATATATGAAACTCATTAGCCATACACCATAAGGTGTAACCTTAAAACAAGAAACAAACTTAGCCTCTATGGTAGAAGTAGCAGTCAAAGACTACTTGACACTCATCCAAGATATAACTTTAGGGTAAACATGAAGATATAACTTGATATTGATTTTGGTGAACAAACCCAGTAAAATATGAATTTGAGTACTGTATTACCTCCAGATTATTGGTTTATAAACATGTAATCTTTGGTCCCTTGAAGGTACCTCAATACTTTCTTTATAGCTCTCTATTGATCTAATCTTGGGTCACTCTTATATCTTCCTAGCGTTCCAACAGCAGATGCAATCTCAAATCTTGTACAAACTTGAGCATACATTAGGCTTTGTACATAAGTATATGGAATGTTTTTCATTTGTTCCCTTTCAAAAACATTTTTTGGGAACCTGTTGCTTTTCATAGTAGAAGCTACACTTAGTGAACAATCTTTCCTTTAAAATCTCTCTAGAATTTTATTAATATTTAAGACAAACCCAAAATACCATAAAATCTATCTCAATGGATCTTAATGCTAATGAAATAAGACATATCACTGATATCTTTCATTTCAAAATTCTTAGAAAGAAATTATTTCACATCATGTAACAAACCCCTATCATTGGTTGCAAGTAATATGTCATCCACATATAATAAAAGAAAACAAAATTTATTCCCACTAAACCCATGATATTTTCTTTAAAACCAAATGATGAGATAACACCATGGAATTTTAAATGCCACTAGTGGGATGCTTGTTTCAATCTATATATGGATCTTTTAAGCTTGCAAACTAAGTGTTTACCGTTATTAGAGGAGAATCCTTTTGGTTGTTTCATGTAAACCTCCTCCTTTAGGTTACCGTTCAAAAAAGACGTTTTACATCCATTTGATGTAATTTCATGTCAAAATGAGCAAATAATGCCAAAATTATACGAAGTGAATCTTTTTTGGACACAGGATAAAATATAGTTGTGTAATTGATTCCCTATTTTTTAGTGAATACTTTAGCAACGAGGCTTGCCTTGTATCTCTCAATCTTGCTTAATGAGTCTTTCTTTGTTTTAAATACCCATTTGCACCCTATTTATTTTGATCCTTTAGGTAACTTAAAAAGATCTCAAACATTGTTATTGTTCATGGAATTCAATTCTTTGTTTATGGCATTATACCATAAATTTGATTTTTTTAACTTATAGCTTAACATCATTCTTAGCTCATATATTGTAGTTAAATTCTTATAGATATACATCATAATCACTAGTAATAATTGATTTCCTTATTCTAGTAGATCTCCTTAATATTGCACCAACATCCTCTTATAGAGTCTATTTTTCAACTAGTTATTGAATGCTTTCAAGCAATTCCTGAATAACTAGATCTATTGAATTATCAACAACTTGTGGAATTTCTTGATTGTCATTTATGTTGACCATAGGCGTTGAATTTCAACAGTCAGTTATACAATGTCTATTTGAACATGAGGAGCATTATGAATGAAAATCACTTTATTGAATATGAGTATCCAAATGATCATTATCAAAAACTATATCTTAAAATTGATCTCTTCCACTAATCAAGTCATTCTCAATAAATTTCAAGTTTCTTGATTGCACAATTCTAGTGTGATATGATGGACAATAGAACATATATCCTTTAGACCTTTCAACATATCTAATGAAATACCCACTCATAGTCTTTAGGTCCAATTTCTTCTCTTATGGATTATAAATTTTTATTTTAGACAGACATCACCAAATGTGTATATGTCACAAAATTCGTTTCCAACATGTAAATAACTCAAATGGCATCTTTATAACAGCCTTGGTTAGTGCCTAGTTAAATATATACACTACTGTCTTAAGAGCTTCAGTCTACATGGACTTAGGAAGTTTGGAGCTACTCAGTATACTTCGTACAATGTCCAATAATGTTTGGTTTCTTCTTTTGTCACACCATTCTAGTTTGGAGATCCAAGCATAGGGTATTAGGCTACTATCTTATTTTCTTGAAGATGCCTTTGAAATATACTAGGACCTTATCCACCATCAATATATCTACTATATTATTCCCCACCTCTATTAGACCTCACAATCTTAATTTGCTCACTGCATTATTTCTCTAATTCAACTTTGAATATTTTGAAAGCATCTAGTGTGTCATTCTTATTATGAAGCGAGTAGAGATACATATATCATGAGTAATCATCTATAAATGAGATGAAATTTTTCTAGCCATACGAGTCCATATTTGGGCTACAAATATCTGTATGTAAGATCTTTAATATGTCTAAATTTCTTTTAGCACCTTTCTTTGATTTGTTAGTTTTCGTTCCTTTTTATACAGACTATATAAGTTTCAAAATTAGTAAAATCCAAAGTACTAAGTACTTCATCATTCTCCAATATTTTAATCCTTTCTATAGAGATATGTTCTAATCTCTGGTGTCACAATATAGAAGAATTTTCATTCTAGACATAACTTTTTGTTCTATTATGAACATGTGTTGCATTAGAATAGGTATAATCATGTAAATTAAAATGAAAAAGACCATCAAATAATGTACCATTCCCAAAAAATTTAGATTTATAATTTAACTTTAAAGATTCATGTAAAAAGATGAAAGGAATATCCAAAAGATACAAGTATTACAATTGATATCAAATTCCTAGAGAAATTGGGAATATAAAAATGTCTTTTCTAATTGTAAAACAAAACCAATATGTAAAATTAAATTTCAATCCTCAATAGCCTCCACACATGAATGCATCTTATTTCCAGATAAGATGTACTACTCACTTCCCACTGGCTTCCGTGGGTTTTGCAAATCCTACAACTCATTTGCAATATGGATTGTACAACCAGAATCAATCCACCATGAGTCATGACAAATTTCATCTATAGTAGATTTAAAGTAAACAAGTGTTTACCTTTCTTTTCAAGTCATTCCTTATGTTTGACACAATCCTTCCTCATATGTCCTATTTTTCATTCAAAAGAAGCACTTGGATTGCTTCTTAATGTTAGCTTGGGCAGGTATCTAACCTTTTGCCCTTAAGTTGGCTTGATTTTTCTTTTTTCCTTGAACAACCAAATGCGCATTCTACATTCTACAAACTCTCTCCTTTTTCCTTCAACAATCTCCCTTTCTTTTGAACACACATGGTCATTAATTAATTTATTGGCTACTTATCCTTTTGTGTATTATAAGAGATTTTATAAGGTCTGTATGGTGGTGGAAGGGTCTTCAAAATTTAATGCATAAGGAAAGAATCAAACATCTCAACCTTAAGTTTCTTTAAATGATTCGCAATGTCCCTCATCCTTATAATGTGCTTACACACACCTCAGAAACTAGTGAGCCTTGCAGATGAAAAGTTCATAATCAAGGTGCTTATAAATGCTTTATCTGAATTGTCAAATTACTCATCAATAGTCTTCAATAAAGCACGGACATTATCTAACTATTCTGTAGAACCACGAATGCTAGCAAAAATTTTAGCTTTAATGAACATCACACTTAAGTGATTAGACTGCTCCCAACGTTCATAAAGAGCAATTTCAACTATAGTGCTGGCCTCAGTTACCTTAAATGATTCATCCTTCTAGATAGGATGATCAATGTCCGTCCACCCCAAATGGAGAAGAATTTTCTCCTTCCAAACCTTATAGTTTTTACCCCCAATTTGGGAATTTCACTTGTATCAGAAAAACTAACAGTTTGAATATCTGCATAACTTAAATATACAAGCTATTTATCATTAAATTAAGGTGAACAAACTATAAATATGTTGTACCAATGTAATTCAAATATATTTATGTTAAACTTTATGATAAAACTATCAAATTATATTCCAATTTCTAATACCTATAGGAAAATTGGAATAAATAATTTAATATTTTATCCTAATTAATCATTCCAATATAATAAAAATTACTGTGGGATAAAATTTGTTATACTAAAATAATTAAATACAATTAAAGGTAGTAACTCTTTCTATGATTAAGTACATAAATATATAATTTTACATAATTAGGGTTGCCATAACTAAGCCCTAATAATTAATCACTAAAACATTTTATTTGAAATTCTATTCACAATGTAAAATATAGACATAATAATTATATCATAATTTGATTCATGTTGAACGTTTGTACAAATATAATTTTAACACATAATCAATTAAAATATCATCTTCATTTCAGTTTAAACATCCCATGTGGGTGCGCTTCGAGCCTTAGCCGCTGTATCAGCATTTAATTTAATAAACAAACAAAATGACATCATTGGTGAAAAGGTTTCTTTAACCTCCAGTTGGGTCATAACGACCCAGTTCGTGACCTACTATATATCAAATAAAACCAAATCAAAAAGTACTACAAAAATCGGATTTTTAAATATATAAACACTTTCAAAACACTTAATTGAAGATTTCTACCTTTAATTAAAAGAATAACTTCCAAAAACAACTCTAAAATGAAAACTTTTTAATCTGACAATTCTCCAAAAACTAAAAGAAGATAAGAGGTTATTGTGCTCGATACTAAATGTTAGTCAATTCAACAGTAATATATGTTAGAATAACAAATAAACTGAATGCAAAACAAATAGATGTATCTTTGCCATTGATGTTTTTTGTTTGGAAAGCTTGCATTTTGAATTTTATCAAGCTCTCAATTCGACATTCAATGGTGTATATTTTCAGAAGAGAAAAAGAGTTTAGAAATCTCAAAAGTCTACAAGAAAGACTTATATCTACATGCTCCTATCAAGCACATTAACAATTATCACAAAAATAAGACATGCATATCCATTAACTACAAACTTTGGACCATAAAATTTATGGGTATTAAATCAAAATATGAAAAATTCTTACATTTTTTTTCCTTGAATTTTTGTTGCTTTTTTAGTTTGGCTTATAAGTTTAGTTATTGTTGTAAAAACCTATATAGTGGTTTTTTTTTAACTCGAAAAGGAACACTTATATAGGGATTTTCTTTTTAGCATGAAAGAAGATTTTTATAACAATATCTTTTTATTTATAAATTACGGGTGGTTTGATTTGAATTTTCATTAAGTACTTGAAAATTGAATATAAGTCAAAGAAAATTTGAAAATATTATAACAAAAGCATATATTAAAACTTGATAATAAACTATTTATTTTTAAATGTTCAAAAACATAAATCTTCAATAATCTATTGTGACTTTGAATTTAAATAGTAATAATCATTTTACAAACAGTTTCTATTATTAAATATTTGGTATTTACGTATAATACTCTTAAAATATAAGTATTATACGTGTCCTGACCAGTGAAAATGCGGCAATAAATGGATTCATAGACGAATCATAGTAACCAAACCATTGTAAGAAAGCATTCCTTTTTATCTCTTCTCAAACAAACACCCCACAGAAACACTGACACTAACGCCTATGGAGCTTTCTTGCTAGTAGTACGTGTACTACCCACGACTTGGACGCGTTACTGAGCAGAGTCTTCGTTGAAACGGCGTCATAACGATGCATTCTTTTGGTTACAGAGCCAACGCGCTGCTCACCTTCGCTGTTACAATCCTGGCGCTCGTGTGCGCTATGGCGTCCCTCTCCGATAACCTCAATTCCCCTTATCCGTCTTCTCAAATTCAGGTATTTTATAGGTCTATTGACATGTCGGGATCTGAAATGCTGACTTCTAATTTTGGTTTTCCGGAGTTATTTTTTTTCTTTTTGTAGATTCTGAATTTCAACTGGTTTCAGAAGCAGCCCCGTGGAAATGATGAAGTAAGTTTTTCTTTTATCTCCTTTACTTGGGGGGTGGGATTATGTCTTCTTCTAAAGTTTGTTTCATTTTGGATTTAATTGGCATGGAAATGTGAAAATTTTAGTCTCGAGCTCACAAGGGAACTAATTTACAATTTGAGTGAAATTAGAAAGTTTCGTTTTTTACGCTTGTCATCTTGTCTTTCAATTCCATGGCCATGATCACGTTATGAATGAAGCCCTTAAGTCATTTCGAGTTAAGCACGATCCTGAATGCTTCTAATGAACCAAAAGATGCGATCCTTAATAAAATTCAAATTTGAAGAACGTATGATTTCAAACCTAAACATAATGGCTTGTAAATTAATTTAGAAAACAGTTGACGGGATATTCATGTACTTGAGGTGGAAATTCGATGCAGATGTTTAAGCTAAATGCAGTGATAATTGTCCTTTTCAGTTGATTATTCATTCTCCACACGATTCTTCTGTTATCGAGTTTTCAATTTTCATATGATATGGTTTCAATCATCATTTCCTCTGTTTCTAGTTTTATAATTAGACATTCAGACATCTCATGTTTTACAAAATGTCCTAACTTCTTGTTATATGCTAATTTATTTTTCCGTTTCTAGGTTAGGCTGACGATGAACATAACAGCAGATCTACGGTCACTGTTTACGTGGAATACAAAGCAGGTTCTTATTCAAAAATCTTGTTCTCAAGTACTTCTAGATATGTAGTTCAATATATCTAATCTTACCACATTTTAGTACCAAATGTATTCCTTTCTTCTAATAGTAAAGTCGCATTTCACATTCTGGCAAGTTGCCTTTTGGTGTCTTATGAAAGCAAAATGTTTGCTCTATTGAACTTCTTGGTCATCCGTTAACTCGGCCTCCTCAGTTTCTCTTCATTTATTATTGTAAGTTCACAATCATGTAGAGTAACACATTTTACATTTTTGCAGGTATTTGTATTTGTTGCAGCTGAGTACAGGACCGCAAAGAATGCTTTGAACCAGGTAATTCTAGTTTTTGTTTAAAATTATGTCCAGTTTTAGTTTTGACCGGTTATCCTTTTTTATGAATTGCATGGTCCTTGCTAGCCTAGTTGTCTTACCATGTTTCCCTGTTTATTTATGCATGGAAACTAGCGTGTGCCCTGAAATTTAACAGTTTTCTATGTTAAACTATGTAAGATGCTTAAATGTTTTATCCTGTAATAGGTGTCACTCTGGGATGCGATTATACCTGCTAAAGATCATGCTATGTTTTGGATTCAGACAGCAAACAAATATCGATTTGTAGATCAGGTATGCAACCCCAATGAAACGTTGTTTAAGTTTATTCATCCAGACATCTGATCAAGTTTTGTGATTCTTTTATTATGTTTGATAATGAGTCTTTTCTGTTATGTTGCAGGGAAGTAACCTCCGAGGCAAGGAATTCAACTTGACATTGCACTGGCATGTCATGCCCAAGACTGGCAAGATGTTTGCCAACAAATTAGTTATGTCAGGGTACCGCTTGCCTGAGGAATATAGATGAGGTTGCTATAGTGGATTGTATGATTTTGCTGTAACTTTAGCCGTTTAACGTGGGATGATAGAAGTGAGCTTAAAAGAAATAGAAACAGGGGAAGGATTTACTATGTTTTTAAAATGAAAGTGAAAATTACAGTTTAGATTGCTAAGATCATTTTGGTGAATTTCGGATGATCCTTCTTCCCACTTTCCTTTCTTGAACATTGTATGGACTCGATTGACTCTACAGGGAAAATTATGGAGAGATCTACAATCAAAATATACATTCAAGAAAATCCTCCAAAATGTGTGATTCCAGGTGAACATTCCTGGATTATTTGTACGTCTCAAGGAAGATAACATTGAGAGTTAATAACTAAACTCTCTAAAAGATCAACAAAAGATTAAAAACAAAAAACACTTTTATGCTTTAGCTAGTAAGTCAATACGAGAATAAGAAACTTAACAACAAAGCAAACAAGAAGATTTATATGTAAAATTTTCCAGTGTACAAAGAAAAATCATGAGCTAAATTAACAATCACAACTACATTACATGGGCTAAATTAAAATCATGGGCTAAATTTAAATAAGAATTTACAAAGTTTAAAATCTTACCTCACAACTACAGATTTTTTTAACAAGTTTCGGGATTAAAATCAATGTTGATTTATCAATTAACAAACTCTTAAATCAATCCTAAAAAATAAATCAAAAAAGAATGAGAATATTATGCTACTTGTTCTCTCTTTGTTTTTCCTCACTTGTAGACGTTTTGCCACACTCTCATACAAAAACTACATACTTGTTTTTTATGTCACAAAATAGGTTTTTTTGTATCGTACACGGTCACATATATGGCTGTGTAGGAGACGATGTCTCTTCCAATACCACCTCAGTCACGATATACATAGTTACAGAGAATTACATAGTCATTACACATGTCTGTGCATGTTATGAACACAAGTGTGTACATGATCTTATATGTCTTTTTCCTTCACATCCTTCTTCACACAATTTTAGAGACTTATACGGTTGATTCATACAGTCATATAAGTAAAAGGCACGGACATGTAGCATCCTACATAATTGTGCCTATCCAAAAGAGCTTAAACCAACCTTCATCCATCTTATCTTCACTCGTTTGTCATCCCCACAAACTATTAAGATTTTTATTATCACTATGAATCTCAAAATACGGCTAAACACTTAACAATCTCCCCCTCTAGCCCAATTATGGGGAAGACACGTTATGATTCAACATCTTCTTGAAATATATCCCGGCAAGCTTACTACATAGCTCATGCTTGCTTTCGGGAATCGCTTTAGTTAACATATCAACAACATTCATGTCTATATGAACCTTCTTCAACATCAATTTTTGCTCCTTAATTACAAACCTTTACCAATGATATTTAAAATTTATGTGTTTTGCGCGGGAATGATACATAGTATTTTTGAACAAGTCAATAGCACATTAACTATTAGAAAATACTGCATAGTCTTTTAGTTTTACATCCAACTCTTGAAAGAACATATTCATCCAAGGCATATACCCTTCTTCATTCATAGAAAAAAAAACACACACACTTTTATACCTTGGATTGCCATGAGATGGCTCCCCTTACAAATCTGAATAGAAAACCTGAAGTAAATTTTCTTCCATCAAGATCTCTAATTATATATCCATCTCTATAACCTTCTAGAGTTAGCTTACCATCAACAAAACACAAACTCCACTTTGACATACCTCTTAAGTATCTCAAAATTCATTTCACTATTTCTTAGTGAACCTTCCCTATATTTCATAAGTATCTGCTCACTACCCAACATCTTGTGCAATATTCGACCTTGTACAAATCATTCCATACATCGGAGACCCTATTGTAGATGAATATGGAACAGAAGACACACCATCTTTCTCCTTTTCTGTTAAGGGACATGCACGCTTACTCAACTTGAAGTGAGGTGTTAATGGCATGCTAACTGGCTTGACATACTTCATATTGAACCTTTATAACACCCATTTAATATATCTTTCCTATAACAACCACAATTTCCTAATCTACCTATCTTGAGTTATTTTTATGCCTAAAATCTGCTTTGTAGGTCCTAAATCTTTCATATCAAAAGATTTAGACAAATTCTCCTTTAATTTAGATTCTCATAACATCTTGACCTACAATTAGCATATCATCCATATATAAAAGAAGAATGATGAAGTTTCACCTACAAACTTCTTGAAATACACACAAATATTAGCACAAGTTCGCTTATAACCATAACCCAACATAAAGAATCGAACTTTCGATAACACTACCTTGTCGCTTGTTTCAACCCATATAACCTTCTTTTCAAATTGTAGACCAAATTCGTTTTGCCTTTAGCTTTGAAACCTTCTGGCTACTCCATGTATATCTCCTCTTCCAAATCTCCATGCAAGAAGGTTGTTTTAACATCAAAATACTCAAGTTCAAGATCCAAGTAAGCAGTCAAACCTAATAATATTCAAATTTAGGTCATCTTAACCATTGGTTAGAAGATTTCATCAAAATTTATGTCCTTTTTCTGACTGAACCTTTCACCATTAACCTTGCTTATGCTTCAGTGACTTGTCACCATCTTTCTTTATCTTGAACACCCAATTATTCTTAAGTGTCTTTTTGCCTTTTGGAAGCTTTACAAGCTCATTAAATTCTTACTTGACCTGCCTTTGGATCTACTTCTTTCAAAATCTTTATTTTCAGATCTACCCCGTACTAATAGTCTTCCTGACTTCTACTAGTCTCCCCAGTGATGTCTCTATCAATCTGCTCTTTTGACTTTAATGCCGATTTAATACTAGTATATGAAACTGACTCTGTCTCATAAATCATAGTATCACGAAAATATTTAAAGGACTGGGGAAGGGAACAGAACAACAATATGGCTTGATCTTTATCCTCAATTTTTACATCTACATTCTTCAAATCCAAAATAAGATAATCAATTTTATCCAAATGTAAAACAATAGATGTACCTTCTGTCATCCTCAACATGTACAACTTTTGTTTCAAATAAAACCGATTTTTCACCGTCTTCTTCATCTACATAGCTTTCAACTTGTCCCATATATCTTTAGCTATGCTTTTACCAATAACCTCCTGCAAAACATCACCAGAGAGATTCAACATGATGGCTGATCTAGCCTTTTTATCAAGATCCGTGAATTTACCTGACGCCATATCTGCTGGCTTTTTCTCCACTCCATTACACCCATCTTGTATTAAAATGGCTTGTATCTTGAGCTGCCACATACCGAAGTTAATGCCCCAATCAAACTTTTCAATAGAGGTCTCGTTATCATCATGATGGCTAAAAAATTGATATTCCGACTATTTTTCTACAGGTGGGCCCCACATGTGAAATCGGGACAGTGGCCAGAAAAGCATTGGATGTGGGCCCTACAAGCAAAGTAAAGATGTGGGCCCCACAAGTAAAGTTGAACTCTATTTACAAAACCTTCGTAATGGGCCCCATAAGATAAACCCGTTTAGACTCACAATAAAAATCTGAGTTACTTTCTTATATAGATGGTCCACCTTAGTGGCAACCATAGGGCAAACGGTAAGTTAGACCAATAGAAGAAGCTCTAATACTAGTTTGTTAAGGAAAACGCCCTCGAATCAGATATCGATTGAATTTAATAATCCGAAAAATAGTAACAAAAATAAATATAGGCAAAACAAAATAGAACAGAACACAAAAATTTACGTGGTTTGGTCAATGTGACCTACATCCATGGCCGGAGGGTGAGCAATTTTACTAATATGTGGAAATTTACAAAACATATAAAGAGGTTTAATAAATCTCTAAAAGAGAAATGAAAGAAGAAATAAGGAATGCTGGTTTTGTGGTTTTGGTACTTATTCTGAAGCCTGAGCATTTCCTTTATTTATAGCAACATTTTAGAGCATCCGTCCAAGCTCAATTCTGTCAAAATTTCAAACTCTCTGTGATCTTTGTACAGGAAAAATCCATGCCAAAGCATGCTTGAAGACTTTTGGCCAAGCATGGCCAAAAGAGTCTTCCTTGGCCAACAATTTTTGACTCTTGAGGGGCCAAGGCATGCAACAGCACACTTGGTGAACTTAGGTTTTAAAAACTGTCTAAGTGAATTTAATTTATATATCAAAAAGGCTAATGCTGAAATAATCATGGTGTCTCTTTATATTGATGACTTACTTGTCATAGGAAGTAAAAAGGAGCTGACAGACAAGTTTAAAGAAGAAACAAAAGAGGTCTTTTATATGACAAATCTTAACAAGATGACATTCATCCTAGGTATGCAGGTACAACAAAAAGCAAAATAAAATTTTTGTGTGCCAAAAAAAATACAAAATAAATTCTATATAAAATATAATATGAAAGAGTGCAAGCCAACTTTAACTCTAATGAACCAAAAGAAGAAGTGCTCCAAAGAATATGGAACTGAAAAGATTGATGAAAGTTTGTAGAGAAGCTTAAAAGGTTGTTTGATGTACTTGATTGTAACTAAGATAGATATCATTTATGTAGTGAGGTTGCTATCAAGGAACATAAATTCTGCTAGTGAAATTCATTTTTAAAGAACAAAAAGACTTGTTAGATATGTTAGAGGCGCAATTGATTATGGAATAAGGTTCATTTGAGTTGAAAATTTCAATCTCTATTACTATTTGGATAGTGGTTAGGCTGGATGTGTTGACAATAAGCTAAACAGCTTGTGTTATTTTTTAGGGAAATAAAGTAGTCAAATAGTAGTTGAGATTATGTCGATATGTAGCAGATTTTTCATCATTTCAGTTTCAAAATTATATATGTTTGTATAAATTGATGATTTTGCTGCTTAATAGGTCGAACTTAGTAAGACGGCATGAGCAGGATTGAGTTCAGAATAGCTGACAGGTTGAACCTTATTCGGGCAACTTGCAAGATGGCATGAGCAGGATTGAGCTTGGAATAGCAAACAAATTGATTCTTAGTTGAGAAAATTGCAAGATGGCGGGAGTAGGATTGAGCTTGGAATAGCTAGCAGGTTAAACCAATTATTTAACCGCCTGTATTAGTCCTTTTTCTCAAACAAGAACAGGACGAGTTTCCAGTAGGTTTAGCAGGGTGGCACTTTATGCAACACTTAGGAATGAGAGATAAGCAGCTTATTTCCCAATGAAAGTTTTTCGTAGGAGTTCTTCACCATGTCAAGAATTAAGCTAAATTTTACTTTCGTTTATCATCTACAAGTGGATGGTCATTGGTCAGTCCAAAGTGGCGAACCGGTGTCCTGAGCAATGCCTCTACACCTTAATCCATCAATGGCAAAAGAAATGGATTGTGATTTTGCTGTGGGTAGAATTCTGGTATAATTTGACATATTATAGGACCACGGGGATGACTCCATTTCAAGCCATATACAGTAAACCCCACTAGCCATTCCATTTTATCAAGACGAACTCTCATTAGTCAACAAGTTAATAGGAACAAGTTACTTCAACTATGCAGAAAGTAGTCTTGTCTAAAAGGATAAGGAGACTTTTCAAGGATAAAGAATCCCTTTAGTCGAAATGGCTTAATGAATATTACCTAAAAAACATAAGTTTCTAACAGCTTGAGGTAGTAAGTAGAATTCTTGGTACTTTAGACAGATGCTTAAGCTCAAAAGGCAAGTCTACCCTTAGATAAGTTGGTAGGTCGGGAATGGGGAAACATATGGTTTTGGCATGACAATTGGATGCAACTTAGTCCTCATATAGAAAGTTATGAAATGCTAGTTTTGAGTTCAAGAATACCTGTTAAAGCAAAGGTAAGCTACATCATCTCAAATAGAGATTGGAATTGCAGATTCAAAGATGCTGGTCCTTTGTTGAACTTCCTAAATTATCAACCAGGGGGAGGTGAGGACAAGCCAACATGGAATGAGGGCAACTTCAGCAACACTTCCTGCTATAACCTCTTCAAAGAAGATCAACCTAAAGTCCCCTGATATGAATTGATTTGGAACAAAACCATTTCTCTTACAGCTGCAGTTATGAGCTAGTCGACTGTCAGGAACTGGGTCAAAACTAAGGATAGGTGGAGAGGAAGTCCAGGAACTAATGATCCTAAATGTCTATTTTGTAAAGAAGAATTAGAGACAATCTTACATCTGTTTTTTCAATGCAATTATTCTCATACCATCTGGAAGACAATACAAAACATAATGCATATCTATTATGCACAGATTGATTGGAGAAATATGATTACATGATCCAGCAGAATGTGCAAGCACTTGCAGCGGGATGGGATCATTCTAAAAACTACATGGTCTTGTTCCATCTATTCTATATGGAGGGAAAGAAATAACAAGCTTTACAGAGGTCAAACGAGGGAAGTTGCAATAGTTGGAGAAGCTATCATCAATTGGATTAGGGAAATCTTACTGGCACACGAAGTTCAATCCAAGGTCAGCCAAAGAATGAAAAACTTATGGAGGATTTAAAATCTGAATGATGTAATATTGTTACTAACAGTTGCTGTTCTAACATAGACTTGCTTAATCAATTGTACGACTACTTGCATGGATAGTTTTTGTACCTTTGTACTTGTATAAGCTTAACAAATTTTATTCATTTTCTAAAAAAACACTCAAGAACAATTGGAGGAGGTGTTAATCGAATAAAACGGACAGAATCTAAAAAGAGACGAGATGTGGAATTTAACGCGGGCGATCTAAAGCTACAAACTTTCAACAGCACACACTTGAAACATGCACATCGGAAGGTGGCATCTGAGCTCCAACTGTCTGGGGGAACAAGGATACATCCTGTGTGCTTTATGTATCCCTTCTAAAGAAACACTTGGGAGGACCCTGTACCTAACACCAATAATAACAGATGAAGGAGCAGCATCTTTGGAGTCTGAGAAGATGATTGACACCAGCTGGGTGAAGCAGGGGATTAGGTTAATTTAGGAAATGTTGGTGCTTACCTTCTGAGGAAGCCACGTGGGAAAATGGTGAGTTAATTGATAAATAAAACCAAGCACAGGCATGCATTTCATACAGAACGTTAACGTATAAAACACATGCATTTAATACATACATATATATATTACGGTCATATATATATATGTAAACCCAGCAGAGGAAAATAAACCAAGAACTATATACCTCCAGCCATTGCCTTTC
>JANSVA010000007.1:9523412-9549442 GCA_025504915.1 Erythroxylum reticulatum
ATAATAATCATGAATTTATACACACAAAATTTGCAATTAATCACATGTAATTTGTGCAAAATTAAACAAGTAGTAAAGTACATAATAATGCACAAAATAATTAATCTAAGTTTGCATGTATAATAATCATAAATTTATACATACGAAATTGATAATTAATTACATATAATTTGTGCAACATTAAACAATTAGGATATGCCTCCGACCATTGCCTTTCCTCCTAAGATCTGAATGTTTTTTGTGCAGGTTGAAGCTTCTGTCCTCTTCCAGAGCAGATCGATGGTGTCAACAACTTAACGCTTGGAGACGATAGGGACCAACCTATCTTATACACCCACTGCATACCTGTCTCTGGCCATCACAGAGACAAGCAATCGGGATTATGGGTGACCAAATGATGAAGAATAAGGATTCTTTATTTAATGGACCATGACAGGTAGGTAAGGTAGGGAAGAGTTTGACCGAAAATTCATACATTAATGAGGAATCAATTTCCTACCGTGATCCTGAAGACAAGAGCCCACTTAATGGACAGGACATTGATGGACGACGAAGGTTCCCCAGGATAGTCAGGGAAAAATCCAGATATTCTGGGACTACTACGTGAAGTGGTAGTACCAGATCTTCGCAGGATTTTGGGAAGTTGGTCGCGTTCCTTACCTTGTGTAGAATTGAGTCACATGGATACATGCATTATATCGTGTCTTTTACTTTGGCTGCTGGTTATGTTTCTTGTTGACTAGGTAAATTTTGGTGCATTAAATTCCTCCACGTTGTTATGTAGTGAACATTCTGTTGGATCATCTTTGTTATACAAATATACTGTGACTAAGCTCTTACCCGAATATAGAGCTGCGGGTGTGTTTACGCCTTTAAGGCTTTGAGTGGGACCACATCTATAGGGCAAGGCACCCTCGACAATGGATGTGGAACGAATTGTAGTCTGCAAGTAATCTGCGGGAACTCGTAAGCTTACGGTTTTGGCTTTCTTGTTTTCATCGGGCAACAAATGTATAAAAAGAAATCTAAAACTCGGATCCTTGTTTAGGCAAAGCCGTTTCTTTGGAAGTATTGTCTATAGTTGTAAATCCCAGGAACTATCAATGTTGGTAGAATCCATTATCTAAATTTTGGGTGGTTTTGCTAATCCATTACAACCTAATACTGACGTGAAAGACTAGAAGGTGCCACAGCTTCAGTGAGAACAATTATATGGTTAAGGGTATAAATGCAAAAGATGATGTTTAAGAAGCACTTTGTCTCTTATAGCTATTTGCATTACCAGTTCTATCACTTTCATATTCAGTTCTCATACACACTGGCTAGTTCATGACCACTGAAAACATTACCAAAAGTAAAGCATAGCTATTAGGCAGTTTGGTTCTCCTTCATCACAATACCCTCCAGAACTCCATCCATGCCAAAATTACCAGATAAATGTTGAGGATCAACTGGTCCAGGTAGGTGAAACGTAATGGAGAAGTGCCCTGGCGGGCAAAGATTCTCTGTTTGCATTTCAAACACCTGTGAGAATCTGCAGACAGTTCTCTCTCCTGTCGTTGTGACTCCCCTTATAAGCACCTTACCATCGCTTTCAACATTGCAAGTGAACTCTTCTGCAAGAATACGTTAGTAAAGATAATGTTAAGACAAAAAGTATAAAAGAGAATAGGAGAAATATTGTTAACGGAGCTACAAAAGTTACCATTAGTCTTATGATATAGTGAATGGAAGTGAAAGTGGGTAAGATCATGTTGGTAAACATAATTAGAGCTACTGAAAAGCCCGATCTGATAGCCAAAACATGCATCAAAATATGTGGCCATGTTCACTGATATGGAAGATTTCTAATTAACAAGGGTAATGACAGTAGTTGGAATAAACAAAAGTAATATAAGCTAAAGGGACAACAGATGTTTTAAACAGACTAGCTCAATATGCACCACCAGGCAAGTCACAACCAGTAATCAAAGTGGTAGATATTGTATACTTGATCAATTATGATATATTGACAGGCTCAAGCATTTCAACCGATTAGTCATTAATTATGCTTCAAGGCAATATATGTCTCATATAAAAGGCTACTCTGTCCGCAATTAGTATTTAACTCCTCACTTAAAGCAAAAACCTACGCGCATCTCTTTTGACCCCGGGAAGAGCCACACGAAACAGGTAAGCATCATCACTTTCTCCAATGTCCATGAGTCCAATTGTGGGGCCTAACTGCCCCAGTGCAGCGCTTCCAGTCAATGCAAATGCTGTGTTGCTGCCAGTAATTATCCTTGACCATTGCTCTTTATCTGAGCAAGAAGGAAATAATATCATCCCTGGACTAGACTTCATAGTGCTGGCGGAGTCCTCATGGGCTGGCAGAAGAGTTGTATGACTAGTTGCTTCCCATGTCAGATGCCGCAGGAACACTGTGCATGAAAGTTATAATAGAATGAACTGGTGGTGAAGCTAGCATCACCTCTGCATCCATCAATTAGCAAGTATAAATTGTACAAACATAAGTTTCCAGCCACCAATTAATATTATCCGATCATCCACCAACTTCTTGTCACTAAATCTTTTTTTCCCTATAATTGTTTCAATAACAAATGAACGACATACACAAATTACAATAGTCAAAAGAGTGAACATTTTGATGAGATTGCATGATAAAGACCAAACCTTTTGCACCCATTTCCTTGAATTAACAGAAATTCAGCAGCTTTTCTAAGCAAACACCACCATTGAAGAAAACCCACTAATCATCACCAAAACATCAAATTCAATGAAACCCAATCCTAAAAAGCCAATTGAAGTTATTTCACTTTCAACCTTCTTCTACCCACATGTCGTCTTCTCGATAAATTCCAACAAGTTCCATAATTAAATATGGATGTGTCTATTGGCACTTAATAACAACAAAACTTGTATATGATTATCGATCCTATTTATTTTATCCGCATTTGAATATCTACATTCTTCTTCTTATTCTTCTTCCAATAAATGGGTGATTTCAACTTTTTTAAATTCCCAATGGAGAGCCATAACAACTAACAAGAATTAAAGCCGTAACAAGGTGAAATTATTTACCTTCCTCTCTCTGTTCTTTCCTTGCCCCTGCAATTCCCTCCTAATGATTGATGATTAGACGGTCGTTGGTAAGAGAGATGTCGAAAATGAAGTGGCCAAGTGGTACAATCTAAAGCCAGTGTACGAAAACTCAATCGATTTGATTAAGGTTCTTGTAACAAGAACGGAGTAGTGATGAGAAAGTGGGCTAGCCACCACAGGTGAACCCTCGTCACTCCCGACCACGAAGGAGAGGAGAGTGTGGGAATATATTTGAGTGAGTTGTACCGTGAGGGATAGTATGAGACGTGTAACCGAAAATTAAACATAATAATCAAATTAGTAAAGGGTTAATTATAAAAAAAATTCGAATTTTTTCATTATAATTTGAAATTAAAAAAATGATAATAAAATATTTGACCTTTAAATTTTTCATGAAAATAGTTGCTTCTCCTCCACCACTTCCTCGCCAATTCTTTGGCAATTTGCTCTCCACTGCTCGCTGCTCTCCACACACCAATCACCACCTACACATGGTCGCTGTTGTCTATGCACTGCCATTGTCCGCTGCTCTCCGTGTATCACCTATGCGTCCAATCAGCTAGTTTTTGGACCCCAGTCCCCAACTTAGAAAAAGCTCCATACTAAAGTCCAGAAGCCAGATCTGCATCTAGCTAACCTGTAGTATACCTGACCTGACCTGCAACCTAACTTGACCTGTGACCTGACCCAATCGACCGGCATTACTCAGTTGCAATTTGTCTGATTTTTTGTGTGTTTTAGGTTGTTTATTTATGCTCGGGATTGCAATTACATTATGTTTTAGTTATGTTATGTGTGTACTATGAATGGTTTATAAAATATTTTTTGGGCTGCGAAGTTTGGTTGTGTGAATTGTTTATGGTTAAATAACATTTAGGCATTGTGAATATACGAAGATATGAGATCAAAATAATATTGTGTATGGAAAAATATTTAGGCATTGGTGTATGGTTTAAGAACATGTAATATTAAAAATAAGATCAAAAATAATTCATTAAATTGTTAAAATGTTAATTGACTTATATGCAACATACAATTTAGTAATTATTGTTTGTATACGAAAGATATTTAACATATGATTTATCGTTTAAATATAAGATTTAACGTATAATCAACTCATTTAATTTATGTAATTAAGTTAAGAAATTAAATGTTTGCATTGTTATAATGTTCATTGTTGTCATTAGGAAATAATATTACAAATATTAATCATATCTCATAGGTAGCTAATACACATTCATGATGTTATCTTACCGGATATTGGAAAGTCAAATACAAAATAGAAAATAGTATGTGAATTTATGAGAAAATACTCATTACTCAACATAAGGTGAAATTGTAAGTATTTACATCAATTTTGCGATGTGTTATTATAAAGAAAAGTTATTTTTGCATTATGTCTTATCATCATTGTTTTAAAAACTAGATCGAAAGTTAAACCGATAAAACAAGAGGTTTAAGAAGTAAAAGGTTCAATTAATATTAGATCGTCAAAAAATAGTTAAAGATTGATTAAAATTAAAGAATTTTAAATATGATCAAAAGAGACTGTCTTTATCTATCAAGTAATTTGAAATTTAATTGAAAAAAGATTGTTAAATAAAAATTAATTGATTTGTTTTAATTTATAAAAACTTATTAATTTATGAAAAATGATCAATTAATTAACAAACTGATCAATTTTTAACAAGTAATATGTGCTTAATTTTTGATACATTTAATTCCTAACACTTAGTGATTAAAGCTTTAAAATACTTAAAACACTCACTTTAGTTCATTTTTAATTTTAGGTACAATTTGGAAGAAAAAGAGCTAAAGTGAGTCAAAAGCATAATATTTGGGTTGTCTTTTTAAGACTCACACTCATTAGTCTTCATGGAGTAATAAGGAGAAGGATTAAAGTAAGAGGAGACAAGAAAATGTTGCAAACATCAAGTATAATGGGATTGGAGACTCACAGCTAGCCATGAATTTGTCATGGTCATGAAAAAATGTGTCATAGGCATGAGATGAGTGACACACGTTGTAGTGTTACGCCCATATAACCATGGCTCACGACTGTGAACCTCCCATTGAAGTTAATCAAGGATGTGAGACAACCACTCACGCCCGTGGGTTTTTGCCAACTCACCCAAACCTTAATTTTTAGTATAAAAATGTCATTTTAATGATAGAAATATATGAAAGGTTTGAGGAATCATTCTAGGGTTTTAGGAGGCAATAGAGGGGCAAAGCTGACATCCTTTGGAGACCTATGGAGGACTAGGCTTTCTTGACATAGTTTGGATGTGATATCGACACTGAAGAACCCGGTTAAGCATTTGTCTCATTATTTGTTGGTCTTTCTCTTATGGATTGACTATGTTATCCTATGTTTAATGTTTGGGTGTTGTGTAAGAATGATTGAATGCTATATTTAATTGTTTTTATTTAAGAACCCATTGCTAGAATCTTTAATATAATCCAAAATTATTATGTTGAGATTCATTTGTAGCTATTAATGGTTTCGAATCATTAGAGATAATGTAACTTAGGTTAAATGACCCGAGCTTGTGTGATTGTTACCTTGATTAATTTGTTTACCTAACTCGTAATACGATTGTCTAATTAAATCTAGGGAGCTTGTTATTGGTTGTTCGATAGCTAGGTTTAATTGGCGAGTTTTTCTTAATTAAACATGACCTAAGAGAAAATCAGGGTTAACAAAGCTTATTGTTAACCTATGATTAATAGTTTAATGGAGAGGTATGAGAACAAAAATTTAATAAGATATGTTTAATTGTGTATAGGACAAGATTGAACCAATGATTAGGTCCCTAACGAATTCATCACTTTAATCATTTTTAGAATGTTTTCTTTAATTTGTTTTGATTAGTTTAGTTTCATTTTAATTTCTTCTTTGAAAATCAAACCAAACCCTCCATAACCTAAACACCAATTGATTTTATTTCAAAAGCTTTGCACACACTTTCTATGGGATTGACCTAGACTCACCACTGCTATAGTTATAGGTCTAGTTATTTTGAGTACTTGTTATGACGCAAAACGTCAACAAGAATTATTAAAGTAAATTAATTTGGAAAGGTTCAAGGTTCAAGGTTCAAGGTTTTTAGGATTGTTGGTCGAATCGGTTGGTTTTTTAATCATTGGTTATCATAAAGGAAGATGTAAGTTAGAGTCTATTTAAAATCTAAATATGCTTATAATTAAATATTAATTTTTTATAGTTATATAATGATATTATATATAAACATTGTATTTTTTAATATGAATTTATTAATTTAATTTTGACACATGTCTTCATTTATTTCTTTAAATAAATGGGGAATTACTCTTGACAGTTAAACCGTTTTAGGAAGATTTGGTGATCTAGCTTGAGCTCATACTAGATTGGTTCTAGAATAAAAAGCAATACCATTTATGTGTACTATAGCAAGTATTTAAAATGTGGGGGAATCACCAGTTTAAATAAGCATTTAATTGGGATCAAAGGTTATATTGAGCCTTATAAAAAAGTGAGCAATGATGTAAAATAGAAAATGAAGACTTTACTTGAAGTGTATCAACATGAAAAAATAGAAGACAAAGCTAAACTATGAAATTGGTTGTGGAAGTTCTTTTCCGGTGGTCAAGATGATAATGGGGATGTTGAAGGTGGTGTTATTCTTACTTAACTAAAAGAGAATGTTGCGTATGATGTGAGGAAAAGAACGAGACAAGTGTTTAATTTTTTTTCACTACTAACAACTCTTGAAGCTTAGCCTTCAATCTGTAGTGCCTTACAATCTAAAGAAGTGGCTTATAATGTGAACATGGAAATGGTTGGATGGCGATACGATTCAGATGTGTCATTCAACGTTGCGCAATCTTGTTATTGCCAACCTATGGTGGATGGTATTGCCTTTTACAATTGAGGATATAAGGCTCCTTCAATTGATGATTATATAGGTAAACTTCTGAGTAACTTTGTTTATGAAATGAATAGTTAATTGAATGAAAGAAGAATGAATTGGATAGCTTATGGATGTTTAATCATATGTGATGGTTGGACAAATAGAAGATATAAAACCATTATCAATTTTTTAGTTTATTATACTAAAGTGACAATGTTTTTGAAGTCTATTGATGCATCTAACCTTGTTAGAAATGTTGATACTCTATTTTAAATATTTGATGAAGTTATAAATGAAGTTACTCTAGAAACATTGTTCAATTTATTACTAACAATGATTTTGCTTACAAAGTAGTTGGGAAAGATTGCAAAGCATGTATAATTATTTTTATTACACTCCTTTTGTTGCACATTACATTAGCCTGATGTTGGAAAATATAAAGGATGCTAAATAATTTTCTATCACTGATGAGGTTGTATAGAAAACAAAGAAAGTGACCAAGTTTATCTATAATCATACATAGGTCCTAAATCTGATGAGGAAGGATTTCACTTTTGGGTCGTCCTACTATAACCAAGTTTGTGACTAATTTATTATCACTTTAGTGTTTTTTTTCTGATGAAGAATAAGTTGAGTCAAATGTTTAAAAGTGATAAGTGATTCGCATCTCAATATGTCAGGTCTAAAAATAGACAAAAAAATCAATCTAGAAGCACATCACACGACAATCTCCACTTGTTTTGAAATTTTCACATAGAAAAAAATTCAATTTAGGCTTGAGATCTCCTAAATATTTATTTCCCTATATCTCTAGTTTCCATATCATCAAATATCAGGCCATTTGGACTTCTAAGTTATGAAATAAGACCAAACATCACAAGCTGCTCCAAAATAGGGGCATCATTAGGTCATCATTTTTTATCTCAATTTTTGATATCATAAAGCTAGAATTAAGTCAGAGTCACTTCTAGAGATTTCTAGTTATATGTCTTAGTTTTCATATGAAACTAAAATCACCTAATTTAGAGTTCTATAGGTTGAGTTATGACCCAATCAATGTTACTGATTCAATAAACCCTAGATAGAATTCCACTATACGATACTCTCTTGTCATATTCAACCAATTCTATTCAAGATAACACCAAAGCATTATCCTAGAAACCATTCCACATCCAAATGAATCTTTGAATCCATTCAAACATACACACAAAGAGACACTAAACTAAGTGTAGCCTGAAACCTTAAAATTTGCCATTTAGCTCTTCTTTTAGTACTCTTCCTTCTCTTCCCCTTTGGCTTTGCTTGATTCATCAACTAGGATACCACAGATAGGTATCTCAATCTCATATCCAACCTTATAATTCTAGCTCTTTATGAGCAAAGTAAGAAAGATAAAGATGAGAAGAAAAACCACAAACTTTTACCTTGATTTTCACCTCAGATTAGCTTGATTCCTTATGCAAAAATGATGTGATTAACGAGATGAAATGGAAAGGAGGTGAGAAGAGAAAATTCTGGAGTTAAAAAACTCCATACACGTCCGTCTTCCCCCTCTTCTACTCCCCACTTTAAGAAGTTTCTAGTCTTACATAAATGTTTCAATCTCATTGGTCTATATGTTGATTTTTGGCAACATTTCACATTTGGTCCTTTTTCTTCTTCCCACAATATATAAATTCATCAATTGATTTCATTCTAGTCCATAACTCACATATAATTATTCACGTCCATGCCTAAATGAAGAAGCAACCAATTTACCTATGTCTTTTAAATTAATTAGCATTATATCCCTTATTATACTTAGATGCAATTAATTCGTTATGTTCACTTCATAATACACCCTAGACATGCTAAAATACTTTTAGGGTATATGTTGGGGCCTTACATTTTTCTCCCCTTAAAAAGAATTTTGTCCTCGAAATTCATACATGTATTGAATAGCTACGGGTACTAAGTTCTCGTCATTGATTCAGTTCCTAGGTTGCCTCTTCAATGCCATGATGTTGCCAAAGCATCTTTACTGTTTATTCCTTAACCATCTCACTTCACTAGCTAGGATTTCCTTCAGCTCTTCATCATATGAGAAGTCTGGTTGGACCTTTTTTTCTTATATTGGTAACACATGTGAATCATCCGATCGGTACTTCCGTAGCAATGAGACATGGAATACATTGTGCAACTTGGATAGTTCTATAGGAAGAGCCAACCTATATGCCACTGGTTTAATTCTCTCAAGGATTTCATACGAATCTATAAATCTCATACTAAGTTTTATCTTTTTCCTAAATCTTAGCACCTTTCTTTAGGGTAAAACCTTCAAGAAAACTTTATTACCTACCACATATTCAATATCTTTCCTCTTAAAGTCAACATATGATTTCTGTCTATCACTTGCGGCTTTCGATCTTTGTTGAATAACCTTCACTTTCTTTTCTTTGTCTTTGACTATGTCAAACCTAATCATCATGTTCTCAACCAATTTTTTCCAATAAATTGGGTTCTACATTTTTTGCCATATAATGCTTCATATGTTGCCATGCCTATATTGGACTGATAACTATTATTATAGGCAAATTCCATTAAAGGAATTTACCTATCCCAACTGCCTGGAAATTCCATATCATATGCTCTAAGCAAGTCTTCCAGCACCTATATAACTATCTCAGATTGCCCATTCGTTTGTGGGTGAAAGGTTATGTTGCAGCTCGACCCGGTACCCAATGTTACTTATAGACTTTTCCAAAATCTTATTGTAAATCGTGGATCTCAGTTAGAAACAATTAACAATGGCATTCCATGTAACCAAAACATCTCTTTCACATACAACTCAGCTAACTGATCTATATAATAATAGGTCGAATTGACATAAAGTGAGCTAATTTGGTGAGTCTGTCCACTATAACCTATACTGCATCATGTTTTCTCTGTGTGAGGGGTAAACTTGTTAAAAAGTCCATGTGATATTATCCCATTTCCACTGTGTAATTGGATTGGGATTTAATAAGTCAGATGGGACTTGATGTTCAACTTTCACCTATTGACAAGTCAAACACTTAGACACATAGTCTACTACATCATTCTTCATTTTTGGCCATCAATAATGTTGTTTCAAGTCCCGGTACATCTTGTTACCCCTAGGATACATGGTGAGCATAATATTATAGGCTTCATGTAATAACTTCTTCAAGTCCTTTACTGTTGATACACATAGTCTACTTTTAAAGTATAGACTTTCGTCATCTTTCATTTTAAAATCAGTTTATTTCCCTTCTTATACCATTTGTACGATTTGTTGCAACTTGGAATCATCTTTTCTTGCATGTACTATCATCTATCTCAAGTTAGGATGCGCTTTTAACTGGGTTATTATAGCTCCACCTGCTATAAATCTCCATCTACTATGCTGTAATGACAGAGCTGACATAAACTTCCTACTCAAAGCATCTGCTACCATATTAGCTTTCTCTAGGTGGTAGTCAACTATGCAATCATAGTCTTTAAACAATTCTAGCTAACAACATTGCCTCAAATTGAGCTCCTTTTGTGTGAGCGGGCACTTGAGACTCTTATGGTTCAGGTATATTCCACATCTTTCCCTATATAAATAGTGTCGCCAAATTTTTAAGGTCAACACCACTGTTTCCAATTCTATATCATATATAGGGTGGTTATGTTCATGTGGCTTTAACTGTCCCGAGGCATAGGCCACTACTTTCCCATCTTGCATTAGTACATAACCTGGACCATTTCTAGAAGCATCAGTGTACATGGTATACTCTTTTCTTAGAGTTGGCTGTGTTAGCACTGGAGCCTTAGTGAGCATCTTCTTTAACTACTTAAAAGTATCTTGGCATCTATCATTCCATTCAAACTTTGTACCTTTTCAAAGGAACTTCATGATTGGAGAAGCAATTATTGAGAATCCTTTGACAAAGTGCCAATAATAACCATCTAAGCCAAGAAAATTTCTCACTTCTGTCACATTCCAAGGCGGCTTCCAATTGATAATCGCCTCAATTTTATTGGGATCCACCTTGATACCTTCTGAAAAGATGATATGCCCTAGGAAAGAAACTTCCTTTATCCAAAAAACAAAGTCTGGAGCACAATTCTCAAATGCTGAGCATGTTCCTCTTTTTTTTTCTTGAATAGACCAATATATCATCTATAAACACCACAACAATTGGTCTAAATGGGATCGAAACACCCTATTTATCAAATCCATGAAAGCAATTGGTTCCCTATTCATCAAATATCAGGTCTTGAATGCATTCTTTGGAACATCTACATCTTTTCCGAAGCTGGTAATAACCCAATCGTAAATCAATCTTAGAGAATACTCCTGTACCTTTCAATTGATCAAACAAATCTTCTATTATGGGAAATGGTTATTTATTCTTTACAGTCACCTTATTCAACTATCTATAATTTATGCATATTCATAGGGTACCATCCTTCTTTTTAACAAAAAGGACTGATGCTTCCCATGGTGAGACACTGGGCCTGATAAAACCCTTGTCCAAAAGTTCTTGTAAGTGAGTCTTTAACTCTTTTAACTATATAAGAGTCATTCTATAAGGTGTCCTAGAAATAGGAGTAGTACCAAGTATAATTTCAATACGCAATTATACCTCCCTCCCAGGTGGCAAACTCTGTAACTCTTTTAGAAACATGTAAGGAAACTCGTTTACTATCGATATGTCTTGTAAGTTTGCCTTCTCCCTCTTTAAATCAAGTGCTAAAGTTGAATACTCCTTATAACCTTTTCTAAGAAGTCTTCTTGCTTGAATGACTAATATTACATTAGACAAAGAACTAGACGAATACTAAGCACTACTATTTATGAACCATCAGAATCTTTAAGCACAACAATTTTCAACCCACAATCAACTATAACTTGGTGTTTAGACAAACAATCTATGCCTAAGATCAAGTCAAATTCACGAAAGGGTAACTCTATCGAATCAGCAACAAACTGCTTCCCATGGATCATAATAGGGCAATCTCTATATACTCTATTCAAATATACATTATAGCCCAATGGACTTGTCATGTGTATATTATAGGCTAGTCGATCTATTGATAACATTTGATCACACACTCGCAATTTGGTTAACACTATTAGCTAATCCCTAGTCAGTAACTTCACAAGATCTTTCCATCTTTACTATCTACAAGAAAATAGGGACATCTACATTAGGCCAACACAACACCACATCATATCACACATTATTAAACTCTTATTGTTCAGAATTGCCCAAACTGGGCTTTGATACCACAAAATATAACACCCCTTATACAGAACCTATAATCACCTACACATATGACACCTAAATTCTTATACATACATTCATGGAATATAATTTTATTCATTTATAGGGATTGTTATCACTCATTTATCTATCCAATGTTGTATCTATACATATTACAAAATTTCATATCCTTTAACATTATCATTTAAAAGTAGTATTACATCATTACATTTACATGATAATCCAAAAGAAAACATTACATTATCCTTCATTACATGTACAATTACATATACAATCCAAAGGTACTTTTACTCCTAGCGGCTGGCCTTGGTCCCTACAAATGATCCTTGTGCCTTACTCCTATTACTTGGATCTACATATATTAACATCCATGTTAAGCTTGAAAGTTTAGTAGGGAAACACTTAGTTTGGATGACCACTCATGACAATCATCCACCAAGCACACACACACATTCATGAATATCATAAACTTATGTAAACAATGATGGCATAATTAAGTAAAGTACATAATGCAAATTTATTTCAATATATTATCCATATACCGAAATGTAAATTTATAAGCCAAATATTGATATTCAAAGCTTATCAGTACAAATTATCCATGTTATCATGTTGTATCTCTTATTTATGACTATTAAATTTTTTTTTGTGTTGAGCCTACCAATTTTATGTGGGTATGCATAATGAGAGCTATGGACATCTTAAAATATCAAATTGTGAATACTCAAAGGCATCGAATTATACATACCTAAAGGTATCAAACTCTGGATCCCCAAAGGTATCAAACTGTGGAGACATTATAGTCTTGAAATGAAGACACCGGTAGTGTCAACTATAGTAGCTCCATTGTAACCCTATAGGCATGCCTATTTATCCATCACTAAGATGATGAAGCAGACACTGTAACATTTTCCTTTAATCATTTACCACTTTCACGATTAATATATTGACATGTCATATGATATTAAATTGAAATCATTAAATTTGTATTTTCATACACACCAGTCGTAACTTACTAAAGGGTATCAAAATCACACTTGTATAATCATACTATACACATATAAGCAATAAATATACATATAAATCATCTATATATATATGTAAATTTCCTTTAGCATACATTATGTTCAATCTTAAATTTTAATGTTTAGTCACCCCCCATATGATTCAGTGAAAAAAAAAGGAAAGCAAAGCACTCAAAATACAAAATGGGCTAAGCATATGATGGGTCTAAAAATAGACAAACAAATCAGTCCATAAGCAAATCACACGATAGTTTCCACTTGTTTTGAAATTTTCACATAGAAAAAATTCAATTTAGGCTTTGAGATCTTCTAAATAATTATTTCCCTATGTCTGTAGTTTCCATATCATCAAAGATTAGGCCATTTGGACTTCTAAGTTATAAGATAAGATCAAACATCACAAGCTGCTCCAAAATAGAGGCATCACCATTTTCAATCTCAATTTTTGATGTCATAAAGCTAGTATTAAGTCAGAGTCACTCTATAGATTTCTAGTTATATGTATTAGTTTCATATGCAACTGAAATCACCCAATTTAGAGATCTATAAGTTGAGTTATGACTTAATCAATGTGATTGGTTCAACAAACCCTAGATAGAATTCCACCACACGATACTCTCTTGTCATATTCATCCAATTCTATACAAGATAACACCAAAATAACATCAAAGCATTAGACCAGCAACTATTCCACATCTAAATGAATCTTTTGTATCCATTCAAAGATACACACAAATAGAAACCAGACTAAGTGTAGTCCCAAACTTTAAATTTTGGCAATTAGCTCTTCTTTTAGTACTCTTCCTTCTCTTCCCCTTTGGCTTTGCTTGATTCACCAACTAGGACACTGCAAATACATATCTCAATCTCATATCCAACCTTATAATTACAGATCTTTATGAGCAAAGCAAGAAAGTTGAAGATGAAAAGAAAAATCATAAACTTTTACCTTGATTTTCACCTAGGATTAGCTTGATCCTTATGCAAAATGATGTGACTAAGGAGATGGAATGGAAAGGAGGTGAGAAAAGAAAATTATAGAGTTAAAACACTCCATACATGTCCCTCTCCCCACTCTTCTACTCCCTATTTTAAGAAGTTTCTAGTCTTACACACATGTTTCAATCCCATTGGTCCATATGTTGATTTTTGGCAAAATTGCACGTTTAGTCCTTCTTCTTCCTCTAATACCTGCATTGGCATATAAATTCATCAATTAATTTCATTCTAGTCCATAAATCGTATATAATTACTCATGTTCATTCCTAAATGAAGAAATAACCAATTTATCCCTATCTTTTAAATTAATTACCATTATGTCCCTTACTATAATTAGATGCACTTAATTTGTTATGTTCACTTCTTAACACACCCTATACATGCTATAATACTTCTAGGGTATATGTTGGAGCCTTACAATATGAACCATAAGGAGATAGTTGAGTAAGTTGATGAATGATTCGTCACTCTAAAGTAATGTTCTAATATTCTTAATTAATAGTGGTTTAAGGAATTCTCTGGTTAGAGTGGATTGTCATTTGAAAATATATTTTCACATATGAATTATAAATCATTTACTAATTAGCAAGAACAAGCATGATTGGGTTTTAAGGAGTATACGCTATATCCATACTTTGTCCAATTGGAACATTGGATGATGAAACAATTAAATTATACATCATAACCATGCATAAACATGTTAAGTCAAACCAATTTGACATTTATAATATTTGGAAGGTCATGACATGTTGCTAAACATTAATCTTGATATATTATAAATTGTTTAACTAAAGAATTAAAAGAGTTTTAATTTTTCTAATTCCAATTATTAATTATAATTATAATTTAAAATCATTGCCAATATATTAAGAAACTAATAGGTCACATATGAAGAGCAATTTAAAAGAGAAAAATTAATTTCAATTAAGTTGGAATTAATTATAAAGTTTGAGAAACTTTAGGGATAAAATATGGGATATTTGATTTTATTAAAATTAAAATAATTATAATTAGAGCTAGACTTTAATTATAATTGAAATATTTAATTTTAAAAAAATAAATTCCTAATTATTTTTCTATTTATAGGAATAAGTGTTAGGGAGCTAGCACTCCTACTAATTTCCTCTCTAAAAGTTGAGTGTCATTGTACTGTTCTATGGATACTGTTATAGGTTTAATGTGTTAACAACTCGTGGTTGACACACAAAAAAAGATTCAAAAGAATTTCAGCAGGAGTATCGAATAGAGTATAATTTCATATTTTATGGTTTGTATTTTTCAAGTTATTCAATTATTATGATTTGATTGGAAACTATAAAAATTTTAAAATTTAGACTTAATGAATTTATAGATAGCAACCCTGCCAAGACAATGTTGACCGAGCCTCGAGCTAAATTTTCTAAAAAAATCTTTTATTGCACCCGTGATTCAATCATGGTTGGTTTCCTAACACCTCCTCCATTCATTGGACCCACTTGCCTCCTTGTACTTTCCCGTGTCATTGCTCCACTACTCCACTCCTCACTACTCACCTCCTCTAGTCTCCATTCTCTTTGCAATTCCTAGTTCCAGTCATAATTGCCTCTATAGTTCGAATTGTAACTCCAACTTCCATTGCATTGCTTTAGTAATAGAATTCAAAGTAAAAGCTTTATGTCAACTTATAGTTTTTAAATGTTAATTTGATATTTATTGTTTTACTAGAACTATGCCATCTTATTGTCTATGTCAACATCTTATGAAAAAGTAGGCTAGTTAGTTGTAATATAAGGGAAAAAGTTTTGGTTGACTTTTGATGGTTTTGTAGCTTGCTTTTAATTCTTCATATACAGTTATATCTTTAAGATATTGCTTAATCACCGTTAGGCATTAGAGATACATTTCTAAGAATATCTTGAGAAGCATTAGATGCATCATACTACATTTCTTTTATATTGCCAATCTTTTTGGTCTTTGCCACTAACACCTAAATATTTGCAAGCTTGTTTTCTAAAGCTTCTTCATGTTGCTTAGCTTCATTTAGTCATCCTTGTAATTAAGTTTTTGATTTATCTTTCTTAAAATTGTAGCTTTGGTTAAACTTCCAATTGGTATGTTAAGTTAAATTCCTTTTGCAACTCCTCCACTAAAAGATAACCTTAAGTTCTTTTAATGCCATCATAACTATTTATTTTGGAATCACTCAGAATAGACAACTAGAAACACGTATCTTTATTAGGAGCCTCTATTGTAGGAGCCATATTATTAATCAACTTATCATTATGAAAAGGTAGTTTAGTTACTTCTTCAGCCAAGATACGGATTCTAACTATAGTCAGTTCTTTTACAAATGAAGCTTCTTTCTTCTACCAAATTTGACTTTGAATTTCAAGTTTGACTGTTCGACCCCATTTCTAGAACCCAACTATCCGGAATATCATAAAATGTGAGCGTATTACTCTGTATGGTTATTTCAATGAACACATTAGCCATCATCCCATAAGTGTGGCATGTCCCCCTAGTCAACTACCAAAATCACAAATTAACCTCTTTAGAACAATTGTAGCTCTATGTCCATACTTCATTTTGAAATAAGAACCATCTCATTCGGAACTCTATAGACTAAGATATGCTCAAAAAGTCAAAGTATGTTCATAACCCAATCATGCTCGCTCAACCGAACCCTCACTATCTTTCCATCAGTCTTTTTCAAATCGAAACCAAAAGCTACCAATTTTTATGAAGAGATAGGAAAATGTGTTTGAAATCTATTGGTTCAAGAATCATTTCATTTGGAGGTTGGAGGATGAAGTTATGTCTAAAAGAATCAAACATGATTTGTTCTCAATCATACTGAACCTGTTTTGGGACAGTTGATATAAATTTCACTAGAGATATCGGATTAAGGTCATTCTTAGATAGTTTGAAAAAGAACTTCTAGATCTACAACTTTTATGAGACCCTAAAGTAAGATTTTGTCATTCAGAGGGTTAAAAATGCAAATTTTAGAAAGTGAGTAGTGTATGTTCATTAAACGGACACACACGTCCCCCTAACCGATATACACAGGGCTAGGGGGAAGGTCCATTAAACAGACATAGGCGAGGATGAGGGTCCTCATAGACTTGAGAAGGTCCATTTAACGGACCTAAAGTCCCTCTAACGGACATAGGTTATACAAAACTCCCTCCAAAGCCTCTCCAATGGTTCCTACATTCATTCTATCATCACTTTCACTCATAATCTTCCCAAATTCACTTCTTCTAATGCAATATCATAGGTTAAACATTCAATTACTGAATTGATTTCATTAAACTCCTAAATCTCAACTCAATTGATTCATCACATACAATAAATTCTTATCATTTACTATAGTTGTCCCATATATATCCTATCTAACATTACTAAATTATAATGAACATATCTCCCAATTCTGATATCCAAAATTTTCATACTTTATATCTTTGGAAATCTAGAAAGATAATCTACAATTTCTAAGAAGATAACTTGGTCTAATCCATCCTAGATCAATACAGATTTTTCCTTGAATTCAGAACACGAATCTTACCCCTATGGAAAACTTGAAATTTGCACCATACAAACTTGGGATGTCGTGAGCATAACCATTCAACTACCAATACTATTTCATTAAACTCTCTAATCACTACTCATGTGACTCATCACTTACAACTAATTCTTATCATTCACAAAAATCCTATCTTTCGTTTCCATAATATCTCACTTATATGTATAACAATAATTCATGTTCGAGATTCATCATCTCAAGTTGATAACTTCAAGTGTACCTAATTTCAACTCAAAATCATCCATACACAATTCATATTTCATTAACATCATAAGATAAGTGTTTACAAAGCTTTAATTGCATCTCATGCCACAATACGTCATTTCATAAAATCCCCAAAATACACAAGATACTTGAATGATAATTGCTCAAAATACAACTATATCCTTTTGTACATAAATTACTCCAAAACAAAACAAAACATGCATATTCGAAGTGATGTCTTGACTCTCTTTTATTTAATCTCTTGCTCATCACCTGAATAGGAGAAGGGGAGTGGGGGTGAGCTTAAAAGCTTGTGGGTAATAAGTTTATAAAGGAGAAATAAGTAAAACTTTGAAAATATTCATCTGTCTGAGAAAGTTTATATTGAATTTATAAAGCACATGTTTGTCAAATTCTCGTCATGTAATCCAATTCACAAACAACACAATTTATGTATTAATCAACTTGTTCACAAAATCATAAACACATAAGCACCTCAGAATGGTTTGGGTGGGTCTAAAATAGAATGTACTACACATTTCCCATAATGGTCTTGTGTAGCTGTGAATAGAACGTACTATCGCAATCTCACAAAATGGTTTTGCGTAGCCATGAACTTAGGGAAGTCCATGAAGGAGCTCCATACCACTAACAAGCAGGCGGGAGAAGCCTTTAGTCAAAGTGCATTTGACTTAACTTAGGGGACTACCACAAACCCATATAATCATGTATTCCATGACTTGAAAATAGATTTCCCAAAATGGCACTTTTTCAAAAACATGATTTTCTTAACATTTTGACACAAAGGCATATTTTGAAAACATGTTTTTCATGAACATGAAATATTTCATATGCATTTCCATCATCATTTCACAATTCATCAACCAAATTCATATACCAAGCATATAGCAACTTCTCAAATCATTCAAAAGTAACAAATGCCACAATTATAAAGCAATGAGAATTCATTTTATTCTCTTGACTAAAAAGAAAACATAATGGCTCATTATCCAATTATAAACATGAAACCTACCTTAATTTCCTTGCTTGAAAACTTGCTCAAAAATGCCTGTCCCCTTGCCTTTCCTTTATTCCTTTTATCAAAGACAAAACTTCCATTTAATAGGAATTCAAATTGGAGAACCCATAAGACATATTCACTAAAATTGATCTTAGAAAGCTTAAACCCATGCATTTCCTAAGCTCCATAAACTAAAATCCTTCCAAAAATTCGAAAGATTAAAAAATATCTTACCTTGATTCTTCACCAAATGAAGAGTTTCTTAGCTCTAATGAAAGCTCTTCTCTTCCTCTACCTTTTTCTCTTCTTGAACAACCTCAAAATCTCTCTTAAAGGCTAAAAAGATCAAAACCTAGCTTATTTTCTATTCTTTTCTCTCTTCTCCACCGAGACTCTCTTCTCCTCTCTTCTATTCTCTCTTCTCTCTTCTCTCCCTCAATTCATGTTTTTCTTCTTCATTTAAAACAAGACAACATTTCTTCTTCCAATTATGCCCTTAATGATTGAAAAATGTCCAATTTGCCCTTCCTTCCATGCCTTATGTCTTTTATACTTAAGTAATCTTCCAAAAATGCCCTCATACATATATACTCTTACTACTTTAATTCAATTAACCCATACAATAAAATCATACTAACATTTACATACTAATTAACTCAAAAAATAATTAATCTATCAAAACCTCAAAATTAATTTAAATCATGCTTAATAAATAAAAAATTCAGGAGCTAACAATAACCTTTTCTTCAATCAATATTACCTTCTTTTTCTTCAGCTCCTCTATCATTGTAGCCAAACATAATATGAACATTTGCTCTAAACTAACCTAATCAGAAAAGAGCAGTCATCTTTCTATGCACAATCTAGCATATAAGACAATAACATTTCATTATAGATTAAAGAGTATGCTAGGAAGAGAAGAGAAATATAGACTTGAGAATGAACTTGATTTTTAAAGAAATGCCAATGTTGCACTCTATAGAGTCCTCTGGGTAGAATACCATTCAAACTTATATAACCACTTTTTAGAGTTACAGCATTAACACAACTTCCTTCTAATGACCAATTTACATTGCCTACTTTGCTTTGCAATTTGCCATTGATTATAAGAGCTCTTCTTTGTTAATAAATTAAGTTGCTACCTTAGTATAAAAAATGTCTCTTGCATCTTAGTGTTTTCAAAAATTTGATGTAGCAAACATTATTTATGAAATTGTTATTCATAAATAAAAACTAGTGAGATAACATTAGAATTAAACCTTTATTTGCAATTGCGAAAAATTTAAAAATTCAATTTAAAAACATTTCCTTTTAATTTGGATATTAATAGACAACTAATATGGTATGAATATGTTGTTCAAGTTAGCTGTTTGATGTTTGTTTCTCTTTGTCTTATGGCAACAAAAGTTGTCAAGTATTGTTGTGAAATTGTGACTCAAACACACTATATATAATTATGATTAATTATGCTTTTATTATCTTACATACTTTTATGTTAAATGTTCATTAAAGTATATGTATCCATGTAAATATCCATGAATAACTTATATACTCCTATATCATGATTGTTTTAGATGGATGAACATATTTCTTCAAGGAGAGTTCTAATATGGTACCAAACAGTATACAAGTGAAGAGTTCTAATATGATACCAAGTGAAGAAATTAATCAGGTTAATATTTGGGATCAATGCAATCAGACTAGATCAAGGAACAATGTAGAAAAACCAAGTTTAAATATTATAACAAGATGTTGGTTAGGAGTTATAACCCTCATTGAAGAGACATCTGTATTCTTGTAATGGAACGAAGATCGTATTAGGAGTTTAAACAAATTTTAACCCTAACCTAATGAGAGGAGAAAATTAAATGACTTCCACAAATTATGAAAATAATAAATCAAAATTTTTACTAACATGATTATTGATGATGAACAACCACTTTCTACTGTCAATAGCAAAAAGTTTAAATGGTTATGACATCACTCTAACCTATATTCAAGATAGTAACTCAGAATACCTTAAAGAAAGATATTTTAAAGATATATGAGGATTAAAAGAAAGAAATATTAAAGACATTGTGGAGTATTAACGAAATAACTGGCAACTAAAAGAAGGGTTAGGTAGTGACGACACACTATATTGATAATGAATTGACTCTATGTAGTCAACTACTAAGGTAAATTATATTCTTTAAATATTGTTATCATTTACTTGTTGATTATGGTATAATTGATATTTATTTATATTTTGAAATGGTAGGTTTATTTATGTATCTACATCTATACAAGTCAAAGGTTGACAACTATGTTAATGGATTGTTTAATGGATTAAAATATTAATACCAAGCTATCCACCATAACTCTTAATAACTATTGAAGGAATAATGCGATGATTAGGGAGTTAAAGAATAAGTAATTAGTTGGTAGCTTGTTTGTTAGTGGGACGTTATTTCATATGTGTTGCTTTGTGCATATGTTAATTTGTTGTGAAGGATGATATAGATGTGATTTATTAGAGTGTGGTAGAGTTAATAAAAAATAATAGAGTGTATTAGATTGTAACACTTAAAAAAGTAGAAAATTTTGAAGAAACACCATGACAACTACATATTCGTTGCATAAAGAATTTGGTATAGATTGTCCTACTAGATGGAATTCAACATTCAACATGTTAAACAACAACCAAATATGTTAAAATGTTGAGTAGGCTGAGATAAATAGATTATTAATATACTTACTTAGTAATAGAAGAGCAATGAGAGTTAGCTAAAGCATTTTGTGCGAAGTTAAAAATATCTATAATTCTACTGAGTTGTTCTTAGGAACAAAATATCCATTTTGACATAATTGCTTTAGTAGAATATGTGAGATCAAGAAATTATATTTGATTGGATATTTGACTCTCATAAGGTAATTCAGGTCATGCTAAAGTAGATGATGGAGAAGCTCAATTCTAACTGGTATATGGTCGGACAAACTATGACAATTATTTTTGTGCTGAACTAGATATATAAGATGAGGAGCTTTATTTTAATTACGAAATGTTGCATGATGAATGAGCTTAAGAGCATGTTAATGTCATTAAACAATTCTGATATGATTTGCTTACTGATTGTCAACTAATATCAGAAAAAAAATTAGGATCGTAGTAGTTTAGCTCCAAGTTTAGGTTTAGATTTAGGTTCAGGCTCAGGTTCAGGTTCAAGTTCAGGTTCATCTTTATCTAAGACTAGTGTAAAACCCACATTTGCAAAAGTTTTTGAAAAAAGGGATAAAACTTTATACAACTACAAGAAGATGGAGTTAGATAACAATTTAGAGGCAGATGTTGTGACTGAAGTTGAAAATATAGAGCTCAATGTATTGCTATAGTGGAAGACGGATGGAACTACTTATTTGATCATACAAGCAATTACATGAGATCTCTTAGTAATTTTAACTTCATAGTCTACTTTTAGTACTGGTGGTCGAATAATTTGTCCTTATCTTGCTTGACTTCACCCTAATACTGTGAAAGATCTTATGTGTGCCTGAAGTTAGTTAAATAGTGAAGATATTGAGAGTAAATTATTTCCTTTATGATATATTAGTTTTGTTTACCTTAATAAATTTAACAATCATATATTATATTATCATATATTATCTTTTTGTATTAACACATATACCAATATGGAGACCAATCTTTCAACTGAAAATTTCTTCAAAAAAGTATTTGTGATGAAGGTATATTTAATATTTTAATTGTTAATTATGACATGTTGAATATTCATTTATTGTAATTGTTATATAATTAGGTATAATTTACATAATAATATTTCTACATGTACATAAAGTGTTGCAAACTATTAATGATTAACTATCCCCTTTCCAATATTACATGATTGTTATCTTTAATCATTGCTTCTGAATTTACTATTTTTTTCGAGTGATTGCTTTGATTTTTTATAATTAAAGATATAATTCTTTACTTGTATGTTCTTATGTATGTTAACAAAGAAAACCGATACGATTTTCTTTGCTTGTTTAGTCAACATCAGTGTCCAACTCTCAACACCCTAGCTATCATTAATAATTTGTTTTGACTTTTTATATCTTTTTATTTTTATTATATTAGCAATATGATACTTTTTATAATAAAATAATTTTCATAATATTACTATGATATTTGTTGTATAAACACACTCACGAATTGATATTTTTTCATGATTTAAATAAATCAAGTACCATTTTGTTGTTAGATTTAGATGACAAAATAAAGATTAGTAAAAAATCATTAAGGCCAAATTTGTTCTTCTTCCTGTAAAAAAATTTAGATAATAAAAATTTCAGGATGAATAAATTGACACCTAGCATAGTATCTTACGGTCGTAATAAGACAACTAGGAATGTCAATTTTAGCCTGACCTATCGTTTTTTAATTTTTTTAAAAATATAAAAGGTTAGGTCGGGCCCTGTCACAGGCCATCCAACCCTTAGGTTGGAGCGGTCCGGCCCATTGGCATCCCTAAAAATAACTGATTAAGTATTTATAAGATAATGATTAAATATTTAATTTACAAAAATTAAGTTTTAAACTTTAATAAAAAAAACATAGAACATTCTTAAAAATTTTGTCACCATAACGTTTTTTATTTTGTAACTAGAAAACTTATTTCATTAATTAAAAAAACTCCTAAGTTTTGTAACTAAAAAACTTACTTCATCAAAAAAATTTTGTCATTATATATGCATGATTTTTAGTTATGCATAATTTTGGTTTAAATTATCTATAAAATTATTATAGCATTATTAGCATAATTCAAAATTTATGAAATGTTTATAGTTGTAAAGCATACCTGTTGGGTTAACTTGTTTTCTGTTTGAAGAAAACAAAAGGTTAACAAAAGGTCAATTATGAATGAGATACTGGAGAAGGACCCTTGGCATATCTAAGGGAAGCCTTTATTCTTAAGGAAATGGAGCTTGAATGCTGGGGAGCAGGAGGAGATTAGGTATGCCCCAGTGTGGACTAGATTCCACAATATTCCATATGAATACTGGAGTAATAAAGGGTTGGGTAGGATAGCTAGTGCAATGGGGCATCTTCTGCTTATGGATACTCAAACAGTTAGGATGTCTAAAGTTCTATATGCCAGAATGTGTGTGAAATTAGATTTGGAGAGGAGTTGGCCTTCATCTTTTCAGTTAGCCACTTATAATGAAGAAGGAAAAGTATCTTTTAAGGAAAGCTACAGGCTGCATGTTTGAAACTGAGACACAACAAGAGTTGGAAAAGGAGTGTGTTTCGCTACTTATATGTGTAAACCAACTTCAGGAGTGTGGCCAGGAGCAAAGTACTGAAAAGGATCAAGTAAGTATTAAGGAGAGCAGACTTTCTAAAATCCTTAAGGAGCAAAGTAAGGGTAAAGAAATTCAGCAGAAGTAGGATGATTCTAAAGGATGCCTTGAAGATGCTGACTGCCCTGTTATGAGTCCAACAGGTAATCCTGTTTACTCTTCTAAATCTGATTTGGTTCCAAATAGCTCTATTGAATCTCAAAGTCCGGGTATGTTGGAAGGGGCAGAGGGGGATTTTATTGTTAGGAAGAGCAGGAAATCTAGGAGAAAAAAGTAGTAGGGTTTTAGTTCTATATAGTGTGATGGATTTAGGTTTTTGGAATATTAGTGGTCTCAACAACCCAAAAAAACAGCTAGCTATGGAATCTTTTCTAATGATGTTGTCTGTTTCTTTTGTGTGTTTGATAGAATCTAGGATTAAGTCTTGTACCCTTTTGAATAATATTTACTCCTATATGTTTCCTAAATGGCCTACTATAGAGATATAGATTAAGCTTCATGTGCTAGGTTAGTCATAACTTGGAATCTAGATCGTTTCTTGTGTTTTCTTATATTTACCAATGATCAACTAGTTCATTTGGAGGTGTCCCCTATGAACTGTGATTCATATTTTTTTGTCACTTGTGTCTATGGGTCAAATAATTTTAATCAAAGGAAAAATCTTTGATTTGCTCTTTCTAATATCAAACTTAATGTTGGGAGTCATCCGTGGATTATAGTTAGAGACTTTTATGTTATTTTATTTTCTCATGAGGCAGAACCTCTTAGTTCCTCGGCTATCAATGGTATGAGTGACTTTTGGAAGTATGTAGAGGATTGTGGATTGTATGATTTAAATTCTAGCGGTCCTAGTTTTACTTGGACTAATAAACAATATGGTGATCTCCACATAGCAAGAAAATTATATAGAGCTCTTATCAACTCAGATTGGGGTACTCGGTTTCCTAAATCCTATGGAGAGATTCATAATCCTAACATTTCAAACCACTCTCCCGTAATGATTAGGTCTTTAACTTTCCTAAAGAAGAGGTCCTCTCCTTTCAATTTTTCCAATTTCCTAGTCTCCTAACCAAATTTACTTCAGATGGTAAAAGTTGCTTGGAATTCTAATGTCCGAGGAACTCCTATGTTTAGTGTGGTGTCTAAGCTTAAAATAGTAAAAAAAAAAAGCACTAAAATCCCTGAACTTAGAATAGGTCAGTGATGTTAATGGTAAGGTTGAGAATTGTCAAACTGTCCTTAAAAATATCCAAGACCAAATGAGACTTCTACCTAATAGGACTCAACTAGTAATCGAGGAAAATGAGGCCATTACCAACTTGATTAAAGCCTTAAGTGATCAATAGTCTTTGTAACGTCCTGTTACCCATATTATGACTAGAATTGTGATTTATAGGAAATTTATGAGAAATTAGGAAAATGCATATCATGCATGAGTTAACTGGGACATGCACATTTTTTACACATTCATATGACTATACATGCATTCATTGACATTTTCTAGGTATAATTGAACTGAGTTGTGATTTTTGGAAATTTTTTAGAATTTGAATTTGTTTTATGTTGGAAATATTATTGATTAGTGTGATTGTGATATTTTTGAATTTTGGT
>JANSVA010000007.1:9556716-9566826 GCA_025504915.1 Erythroxylum reticulatum
CTTAACAAATTCTATACATTTTATTATTATCAAAACATAAGTGGGATTTAATTTGTCAACCACCATTGGTCCAACAACTGTTTTAGCATGCCATCCTCGCGGGGCACAGACTTGGACATCACCCATAGATGTTGGGTATGGGTCTTACGGGGTGGGGTACTATAGTTTTTCTATAAACAATCATCCCATATTAAGTGGCTCAGGGAGGGGGATAGGAACACCAAGTTCTTCAACAACTCACTCTTGTCAAATAGAAACAGGAACAACATTCATTCATTAGTGGTGGATAATGATCATAGGATTTTTGACTTAGAAGAAATTCAAAAATAGTTCATGGTTTTTTTTTTCAAAACTCTCTTGAGAATAAGAAAGAATTTGGCTCTTCTAAGGAGTACGTGGCATCACTTTTTCCTCATCTAATTCCTGAAAATCTTATAAACACTCTTATAGCTGAAGTTTCTGCGCATGATATTAGGGATGTATTCTCCTCACTCAACCCTAATAAGGCCCCTAGTCTGGATTAGTTTAATGACTTCTTCTTTAAACAAACATGGCACACCATTGGGGATGATGTCACTAGGGCCATCCAAGATTTTTTCCAACATGGGAGGCTTTTTAAAGAGCTTAACTCAACTTTTGTTTCTCTAGTTCCTAAAAAGAATCATTCGTCCACTATTTTTGATTATAGACCTATATCTTATTGTAACATGATCTATAAGGTGATTGCTAAAATGATGGCCAATAGACTCAGAGAGATACTGTCCCACATTATCAGCCCAAACCAAAGTGCTTTCATAAAGAATCGTCGTATAGAGGACATCATCCTTTTGGCTCAAGAAATTTTTAAGAACTATCACTTTGCTAATAATCATAAGAGATGTTCTTTTAAAATGGAATTGGAAAAAGCCTATGACTCTATTCAATGGGATTTCCTCCTAAATGTGCTCTTAGTTGTAGACTCCCTCTTAAGTTTATCAAGTGGATTGAAGAGTTTATAACCTCACCTTCATACTCTATCTTGATCAGTGGATCTCTTCCTAAATTTTTTTGTGGTAAGTCAGGTTTAAGACAATGAGATCCTCAATCTCCGTATCTCTTTACTATCTGTATGGAAGTACTCTCTAGGAGTCTAAATGCTTAAGTTTCAGATAGTGCTTCTTTTTAATACCACTAGACGTGTAAAACTCTTAAACTTTCCCATCTTTTTTTTGTTGATGATCTCTTATTGTTTTGTCATGCTAATTGCACTTCGGTGCATACTTTGCTTAATTGCATGCACACTTTCTCAATTTTTTTTGGTATGGACATGAACCTCAATAAGAGTCAGTTCTTTTTATCTTCTGATATGGATCATATGGCCCATCAGATGGGAACAATTTTAGGTCTTCAAAGAGGTTATCTCCCTATGAGGTATCTGGGAGTACCTCTGTTAACAGGTAGGTTGTCTAGAGATTGATTGTCGCTGTTGGATAAAATTGATTCTAGGGTTAATAAATGGACCCATATAACTCTGTCCTATATTGGTAGACTTCAGTTGGTTATCTCAATCCTCTCTACTTTTCAGGTCTATTGGTCTAGTCAATTCATACTTCCCTCCTCCATTATTAAAGAAACATAGTCTAAACTTAGGAATTTCTTATGGTCTGGGAAGGTGGTGTCTAAAGATCACGTAAAGGTTAAATGGAATGACTTTTGTAAATCTAAATAAGAAGGTGGACTAGGGATTAAACATTTGTCTACCTGGAATAATGTCTTGTTCGGAAAATGAATCTAGGTTCTTTTTAATGATAAGAAAGCCTTATGGGTTAAGTGGGCACATACCATTATTCTTCGAATGAAAATTTTCTAGAGTGCTCTACTGACTAATAATAGCTTTTGGAGTTGGAGAAAGCTTCTACATGTTAGAGATCTCATTGGGAACCAATTCAGATTTAGGTTAGGAAATAGGAATTCTACTTTCTTATGGCAGGACCCTTGTCATCTTAGAGGTATCATAAATAATCTCTTAACTCCTAGAGTGATCAATGGATCAGAACTCCCAACGAATACAAAAGTAGTCAATGTTATCAGAGACAATGGATGGCGCTGGCAAGATGCCACAAATGAGATCATTCGTACTTTAGAGCCACTAATGTATTAGCCAGATTGTTCCTATCCTGATATAGTAGAATGGATTGTCAGCCCTTCAAAAGCATACACAAACGCTCAGCTTACAATTTTATGAGATACCTCCTATTCCGAGTGTGCCTTGGCATAAAATAGTGTGGCATAAAGGTACAAATCCATGGCATTCTTTCATACTGTGGTTAGCTTTTCTTGATAAACTTCAAATAAGGGATAAACTCCTTTATACTTATATCCTAAATCACTGCTCCCTATGTTCGTTGGATAATGAGTCTTTTAACCACCTTTTCTTTAAATGTTCATTCTCAAAATCAGTGTGGTTACACTGTCTCAACCAATTTCAGATATACATTCCAATCTCGTTAAGCCTTCAATCCATTCTAAATTGGTTCAATAAGCTTCAAAACTTCAAAAACTTTGATCCGAACATTTTTATAATCCTACTATATGTTATTGTGTATAACTTATGGTCCGAAAGGAAACTCAGAACTTTCAAAGACACAGTCATGGAAATGGGGAGCATTATCACTAGATTGATCTTTCAAGTTCTGGAACAAATCTGCGTAAATACTGAGAGAAGGTAATTATGGTGTTTTGTGTTCTGTTTTGTCTAATGAAATGTTTTGCAGGTTGGTTTTAGGTTATGGAAAGTTGAGGTAAAGAGGAGTCATCTCCATCTTTGCAAGTTATAACAATGTTGAACCTAATCATCAGGATAGTATCTTAAGTGTTAAGTTTATTTTGGATGAGTGGGTGTGTGAGTACTGTCGATGGTTATGGGAAGGTTTTTTCAAGAAGCCTTAAAAATAACGTCTACGAAGCTTAGTGTAGGGATAGATTGGATGCAAGTATTAGAGGGATAGGTCTGCACATTCTGTAAAGGACCTTACTTTTTAGGAAAAAGCTAGCTTTAGTGAAGAAGATCAAGTCAATGGATTCTACCAAGCTATATTAGTATCCCTGCTGATGAGATGCTACAAGAGTGCAGTGAGTATAAATGATAGAAGCGGGTTGAACTAGTTTGGGACAGTTATGAGGTCTTAAGAGGAGATTTTTCTCCTCCTCATCCTCGGTATTCTAATGCAATGAAGATTCTATCTTTCAGCAGAATTGGAGAGTCCAGTTACGTGTTTTAAGATTGTGAAGTCTTTACCATGAGATTTTTCGTTTTGGATGTTAAATTATTGTAATATTTCAGTCTGTAAATATGTGTGTGTCTGGTTAATGTGTTACCTTTTCTGGTTTTTCTAAGGATGCCCTTAGGTGGAAGGTTTCAATAGTTCTTGATTGTAGTTTTCTACTTCTTTATGTAAATTTAGTTTTCTTCTATTATTCATTAAGGAAGCTGCAGATGTAGGTTTCTTGTTCCTCTTTAGTTCCGTTGGTTCATTTTGGCTTCGGAATAAGACTTACTTCTTTGGGTAGACTCTAGTTTTGTACATAACTATACTCTTTTGATTTATCATATTTACTTATTTACTAAAAAAATGGTCAATTAAGTTATTTTCATGGACCATCTTATCATTAAAGGGCTTGGATTTGTATTTGCATTATTCGTTTATTGCAAATACACCGAATTTCAAAAAAGTTAAAAGGATTGGTGTTAAGTAAAAGTGCATTAATTGTGGTTTGACGTGTTAAGTTTTGAAGTAATAAAAGGTATAATTAATTTTTTATTTATTAATTTTTTCTGAAAAAAGAACGCTAAGTTTTTTAAAAATCTAACTTTTTGAGATTAAATAAACCAATTAATCAGTTATTTATCAAACACATTCATTAATTTTTTAAAATGGTCAAACGATCCGTTTACCCGCAACGTGACTCCTCGGCTCTTAACGGTTGCCGGGCACAAAAGTTGGAAGTAACAAAATGAACATCTAACGAATCCACCGGGATACACCAACAACGGAAGGGTACTTTGGTCACTTCATTTACCTTCTTATCCATCGGCAAAATTATATTAAAAAAAAAGACTTCAAAACATCCGAGACTTCCCCAGTTCCATCTTCTTTTTTCTTTTTTACTGTTTAGAACCTCCTAAGAAGAAGATACCAGCCATGGCAGTGGACTCAAGTTACGGAGCTTTCATGGAAAACTTTTTGCTAAGGCCAAGTTCTTCAGCGCATGATCTTCCATTAGGTGGCTTCACCTTTGCAGTTAAAGACATGTGAGTCCGACAATACTTTTCTTTGTTTTTGTTTCGGTTTCTCAACCATTTGTTTTCGATACTTTTGACGAAGATGCTGGCTTTCCTACATATTTAAGCTTCTACGTCCATCTTTACAAATGGGTGCCATCAAGGTTAATCCGGGGCGTATGTGGTCTCTCTCTCTCACTGGCCTGTCTTGCTAACCAGTGGATAGTATGTGATAGGAGGGGGGAAAAAAAAACTGGGATGTGGTTAGCGGAAGAAAATGGTAGTTTTAGTGCGACGACTTCGTTTAGCGCTAGCTGTAAAGTTAGGGACACGTGTAGTATGTGATAGGAATAACAAACAAAAGCTGGGATGTTGTTAGCGGAAGAAAATGGTAGTTTTAGTGCGACGACTTCGTTTAGCTCTGGCTGTAAAGTTAGGGACACGTGTGGTTAGTAGTCGAGAGGTCTGGCAACTACTATGATAGCTGTAGCCACCAACGGTTGTGTTGGAGCAACGACTATATTTTATTAGCACCTAGATCGGGAGAGTATATCATTGCATTGGAGCAAAGATTTGGAGAGTTTGTGTTTGATGACCCTGCGGGGGATCTGGAGGAACTGAAACAGCTAGGGTCAGTTAAAGAATATCGCGACCTAGTTCAATTTGTTCTTAACAAACCATATTTGATCAATTTGTTCGTCAAGGGGTTGAAAGCTAAGATTGAGTATCCAACGAGTTCATGAAATCCGAGAATTTTTCAGCAGCTGTATGACCTTTCAAAGAAACAATAATTGGTTTCTCAACATTGTTATGGAAATCTAGAAGTACACAAAAATTTTCACAAGGTCATCCAATTCAGAGATCTTACCAAGATCTGTTTTCAAATCCGCAAACTTCACATCCTGTAGTAGTTAGACAGAATGGGGAGCAGAGGGTAACAAGGACTACTATCAGCAGGAAGTTTGATGAAAAGAAGGACAAGGAATTATGTTTTTGGTGTGATGAAGAATTTACTCCAGGTCATAAATGTAAGAAAAGGCAATTCTACATTTACATGGTGAAAGAGCATGGTGAATTGGAGGAAGGTGATGTGGCAGCAGTCGTTAGAAATTCACAAGTGGAGTCATCCCATATTAGAAAGAGAAATATGGATAAAGTGACTTATATACAAAGATAGGAATCATAAAATATGGATGAAGTGACTTATATACAAAGATTGGACTCATAACTCAGTATGTTAAGGTTGTGGGTTAAGATATGATGTCCTAGTTGTATACGGGTTCATTTGTATCTGGTCCAATTTCTCCCTAGGCTTCCTCAAAACCCTTTATTGATACCAGAGCTAGGTTGGCGATGAGGGGGATGTTTGAAATTCACAAGTGGAGTCATCCCATATCGGAAAGAGACATATGAATAAAGTGAGTTACATACAAAGATAGGATTCATAACCTAGTACCTTAAGGTTTTGAGTTGAAATGTGGTGTCCTAGTTATATATGGGCTCATTTGTATCCGATCCAATTTCTCCCTAGGCTTCCTCAAAACCCTTCATTGGTGTCAGAGCTAGGTTGGAGAAGTGATGATTAGAGATTCATGGATTTGGGTTAGAGTGGCTCAAGTGGCTTCCCTAAGCTATGGGTTGAGGGAGAGCTAGTCCGATATAGATAGGTTCACTTGTGAGGGGGAGATGTTGGAAATTCATAAGTGGAGTAGGGAGAGCTAGTCCGATATAGATAGATCCACTTGTGAGGGGGAGATGCTGGAAATTCATAACTGGCGTCATCCCACATCGGAAAGAGACATGTGGATAAAGTGAGTTATATATAAAGATAGGGCTCATAACTCAATGCTTTAAGGTTTAGGGTTGAAATATGATGTCTTAGTTATATATCTCTTTGCAAGCAATGACATGAATAGCTTCTATCAGATTCTAACAAATGAAGGTGGTCGGGAGAGGCAATGGTTGAATGATACATATTCTATTCAATGGAGGAAGTACCTTTAATTTTGTTGGTGAAAAACTTGGTAAGTAAAATGAAATATAGAGTTGATAGATATTGTCCCTATGACAATTTTAGTAGGTGGAGGATTGAATAAAATATAGTAGAATATGTAGAGATTTTGAGTGGATAATGAATGATTAATCCTTTGTGAATGATATACTCATCATTAATTTTAGAGGTAGTGATATAGTGTTGGGTATATAGTGTGATGTGTAATTACTAAAAAAAAGACATAATGAGGTTGAGTGGAAAAGGAAGCAAATGGAATTACATAATGGATGTGAAGGGGGCATAACTACAACTTCTTCTAAGCAAGTTGAAAAGCTATTAAAGGGAATTCAAGCAACTTGTCTTTTTTTTTTCACCAAACTTTGCGCAAGTGCAATGGATTGAATCACCATTAATGTTCATAACAGAGATTGAGAATGACATTGTCAATGCAAGGAATACCAGTGGAATTTCAGAACACTTCTAGAAAGTTGTTGAAAGCATGTGGAGGATGTCTTTGTTGAACATAAAAATCTTGGGTGATCGAGAGATTTTGGAGCTGGATCTTAACTCCTTTATATAGTGTGTTACAACTGATGGTATCACCATTGCCTATTTGCACTCCAAAAGAAGGAACTTAAACTAATGGAAGGTGAAGGTTTGTGACTACCTTGTTCGTTATGAAGTTGAGGGTTGATCCATTATTGATTAAGATGAAGACATCTGTCCCTTTAATTTTTCCCCTGAGTTTCATGGTGGTGCTTGATGTTTTTGCCAAAATTGTATGCATAGAAATTTCTGTCATCTCAACCACTGTTTCTTCTTAATTTACTTCGATAGTTCATCCAAGAAATTTGTCTTCCTTCTTCGGCTTCCATAATTGCCAGAGTCAACCGTTTGCATTGATGGTCTAGTTTGAATTTCTCATTACAACAAAAACACAAGCCTTTATCTTTCTTGGTTTGTTGTTCCTTTGTAAGGAACAAAGCTGGCCACTTTTTTACCCATTGTTGGGTTCTTGCCAGTAGAAGGAAAGGCATTTGTATAATATGGAGAGTAAGAGCTACCTCGGGTTGCTAAAGGAGATCCAGCACCACTTTTTTGGCTTTAGTGGTCATAAGTATATGCTTCACTACATTAAGATTCGTAGGACTAACTAGTTCATCACTAGAGTCTCCTTCTAACTTCTCTCCAACTTTGTGTTCACATACATATTCGTCAGATTCTTCCTCATCTTCTTCTGTCATCATGTGCAAAGCTCTATTTGTACTTTCGTAACGTGGCTCCCTCTCATTGCATCAAAAGCACTTATTGTCACTGTTGTCTCCTTGCATCCTCGTCTTAACTATGACTTTGCCTTTTGTTTCAATTCCTTAAAAAGTTTTGTACTCGTTCTGTTGTGCAAATTTTGATGTATTAGGTATTGGCCAAAAATTGTGCAATGTCGTAGTTCTCTTCATGCCAAACTCCTCGACTTGGCTTCGAAACTTTTTAGCTACTTATTGTCTTAAATATTGTTTTGCTTTTAAAGCCAAATGATATGCATCTTTAAGGCTAGAAATCCTTTGCATTATCAACTCCTTGCAAATGTCTACCCTTAAGCCATTGTTGTAGTGAGATATAAGTTGTTGTTCAGACTCCATATCTTCACATCGTAGAGAAAGTTTGTCAAATATTTTTGTGTACTCAGTTACGGACATAATCTCTTGTTTAAAGGTTGTGAGTTGATCTTGGAGATCTTCTTGATAGTGAAATGGTAAGTATTTTTCTGATAACTTAGCTTCATCTCTTCCCAATCAACAATTGGTGGTTGACTTGTTTTTCGAAGTCTATCCTTTATTGATCTCCACTAGATTTTAGCGTGTCTAACTAGCTTCATATTTGTTAATTGAACATTTTGATTTCTGATATATGTTATCAGTTAAGGAAATCTTTTATTTTTGCTGTCCAATCTAAGAATAGGTGTGGATCCATCTTTTTTGCAAAATTAAGGGTTTCAACACGAATTTTCTTAGTAATATCATTGAGCTCATTGTGTGTTTCAACTCTATCGTGGCTTGCGCTCTTCATGTGTTGTTGGATGGTTTCTCTGTCTTGGATCTCTCGGTAGGCGTTAGATTGATTAGTTTCAGCCTCTTCATCTTGGATTTCACTTTTTCCACCCTTAATATCCAATGTAGTTTGTTGGCTGATGTTGTTTTTTTGACTAGTTCTTGGAGAACCTTGTGATTGAGGGTCATTAATGTCCAATCTTTCCATAATTCTCAAAAGGATTTCATCTTATTCTTGGTCCATCAAATATTCATTTATATGCTCTTTTGCTATGTGTCGCTATTGAACCAAAACTCTGATACCAAATTGGTGTAGAACAAATAAAAGAAGTATTATAAACAAACTGTGAAGGTAAAGTTTCCAATACACTTGATAGAAGAATTGTTAGATGAGTTGAATGGATCTAGCTATTTTTTCTAAATTAGATTTAAGAGTTGGTTATCATCAAAATTGGATTCGGGATGTTGATATACATTAAACAAGTTTTAGAACAAATAAGGGCCACTATAAATTCTTGGTGATACCCTTTGAGTTAACTAATGCCCCTTTTACATTTTAAAGTTTGATGAATTCTATCTTCAAGCCATACTTGAGGAAATTTAGTTTCGTGTTTTTGACGTTATTTTAGTTTACAACAAATTGCATTTGGAGCATTTGTAGAAAGTATTGTAGATTTTGAGTGAGCAATTCTATTATGTCAAGCTTACTAAGTGCTCTTTTGGAGTAGGTGGAATACTTGGGACATTATTGTCGCAGGTGTTTCTACAAGTCCAAAGAAGATTGTTGCTATCAGGTAGTGACCAATTTCTATCAAATCAATTTGAAATATCTGAGAGATTTCTTGGGGTTAATAGGATATTATTGACGTTTTATCAAGGGATATGAAAAACTTAGTAAGCCATTGGCTTCTCTTCTCAAGAAGAATGTCTTTCTTTGGAAGACGGCAGCTGAATGTACGTTTGTCGTATTAAAGCGTTTGTCGTATTAAAGCAAGCACTAACTTCTTCTCCAGTCTTTGCTTCACCTAATTTTGATCAGGGGTTTATCATTGAAGCTGATGTGTTTGGGAGTGGACTTGGGGCTATTTTGATGCAACAAACCATTCGACGGTATTTGTCAAGATCTCTTTCTAGTGGACACTTACACCTGTCTATTTATGAAAAAGAGTTGTTAGCTCTTATTATACTGGTCCCGTTACCTCACAGGAAGGCATTTTACCGTGTAAATGGATCATCGAAGTCCTGAAAAGTATTTTTGGAGCAAAATATCACAACTCCTTTTCAGCAAACTTAGTTACCCAAGTTGTTAGGATTTGACTTTGCGATCAAATACAAAAAAGAGTGGAAAATACTGAAGCTGATGCATTGTCAAGCAAATACAAAAGTGAGTGGAAAATACTGAAGCTGATGCATTGCCAAGCGTGGATGGTGGTGAGCTTTACGTTATGATGATTTCCAAAAAGAGTGGAAAATACTGAAGTTGATGGATTGTGAAGCATGGATAGTGTGGTGAGCTTTACGTTATGATGATTTCAAATGTTCAGATTGATTCATTAGCAGAAATTAGGAGTAGTTGGGGAGCTACTGGAAACAACCTCTCTACTATGTAGGAGTAAGGCTGCGTACTATCAGACCTCCCCAGACCCTGCTTTGTTGCGAGACTTCGGTTTTGGGTGTGATGATGTTAGGGTCAATGACAATAAGCATACTAAGTCTAGGATATGGAGAGTATTCACGTAGAAAGAAAGAGGGGGCTGCAGGAAATGAAGAGAATGACGTCAGAGTTAGAATGGGGGGGCTAATGGGGC
>JANSVA010000007.1:9566926-9583100 GCA_025504915.1 Erythroxylum reticulatum
CTTGTAATAGCTATATTTCCACAGATTATTATCAATAACATACTGATCTCTAGCCTTTCAAGCTAGAGTTTCTAACAGATGATGATGAGGAGTAGTTGGGGAACTAATCAGGGAATGCAAGCACTAATGATTGAATTGAAGGATGGTAAATTGAACGGTCTCATGACTTATTATATGGAAGGTTAGGCTGGTAATCTGTAATGTGCCCACTTTGGGATCTAATGTCTTTTCCTACTTCCATAACATTATTATGGACAGCCACTCATGGTTCTTAGTGATTTACAAGACATTTCAATTCTATTTCTTTTGGAGGAAAATGCAGAGAAACGTCAGGAAATACATCAGAATGTTACGGTCTAATTGTCCTACATTGATAATAGGAGGGGCTGATGTAAGTTATATAGGCTTATGGGCTTTTTTACCCTTCAAGCTAGCTTTTGGGGTTGAGCTCTCTTATAAGACTTGTAATAATTGGTATAAAAGCCAACACCAGTCCTCCGGGTCTTGGGGGCATGAGTGGTGTCGTCGACAATGCAGTGTTTGCCTAGGGCTAGAAAATGTCTAGTGCACAGCCAGCCTGCGGGTGCCTAGACTGCGAAGAGTGGTGAAATGTTGCAGTCTAATTGTCCCACATTGGTAATAAGAGAGGCTGATGTAGGGTTTACAGGCTTATGGGCTCTCCTACCCTTTAAGATAGCTTTTGGAATTGGCCTATCTCATAAGACCTGTAACACAGAAGTTGTGAGGTGTGCTAGAGAAATAACTATGAAACGGAAGCAAGCGTTGGATTGCAGAAACTTTATCTGTTCCACATCAACTCTTGACTGACATTAGCATTGATTTTAGTGAGGAATTATTGAAATCAAAGGGTGATTCAATTGTTTTTGGTTGTTGCACTTTTTGTGCCAGTATCACATCCTTATACAATATTTAAGACCGCTCAACTATTCCTAGCTCGTGTATATAAATTGTATGGTATGCCTAAACGTATAATAAGGGATCAGGATCCCATTTTTAGTTTAGTAGAAACTCTTTTTCCCTTAAGGAGTGTCACTTCATATGTCAACTGCTGATTGAGATGGTCAAACGGAGGTTGTTAATCGTACACTGGAGAACTACTTGCGTTTCATGGTGAGCGATATAAGCGGTTACCATTAGCAGAATGGTGTTCCATTCCAAGTGCCTGTGTCTGTGGGTATGCTCCTTATTTACATAACTCAATATTTAACTGTTGATTAAAGGTTATTAGCAGTTGACCATTCTTTGAGGGATAAGGAAGTGATAGTGATAGTGATGAAGAAGATGCTGCATGGAAATTTCTGTATGAGCTTCAGCAATGTTACCCCGACGGTCAACCTTGTGGCAATTGATAGAAGAAAAAATAGATGGGATGTTAACTAAAGAAAACGGGGAGTTTTTAGTGTGTCGACTTCGTTTAGCTGTTACAGGTCTTATGGAAGAACTAACCCCAAAAGCTAGCTTGAAGGGTAGGAGAGCCCATGTGCTTATAAACCCACATTAGTCTCTTTTATTACCGATTTACGACAATTAGACCGAAACATCCCACCATGCTTCGCAGCCCAGGCATTGACTAGCTGGCTGTGCGCTAGACCTTTTCTAGCTTTGGGCTAACAATGCTATACCGGTGTCACCACCCACGTGCTTACGGGCTGGCTGTGCGCTAGACTTTTTCTAGCCCCGGCTGAACACTGCAATGTCGGCGTCACCACTCGTGGGCGTTGCACAAGGACTTGAAGGAGTGGTGTTAGCTTTGATACCAATTGTTACAAGCCTTATGGGAGAACCAACCCCAAAGCTAGCTTTTGGGGTTAGTTCTCTCATAAGACCTGTAACATTAGCTGTAAAATGAGGGACGTGTCATTAGTGGCCATCAACGGTTGTAACTACATTTTGAGAATTAATAGAATTCAGCTTCTTCTACTCTCTCTCTCTCTAATCTCTACTTTGCTCTCTAAAATTCTCTTACCAGTTTGACTCATGACGCTCCAATCTGTTTTTCTTTTTTAAATTGTGGGAATTTGTTGTTTTCCGTGTGCTTGTGTTTAATCTAGGACTTCTACATCTCCTTTGGTTTGGTTAAGTTATTTTGGGAGATTAATGTAATAGATTTGACGTGGATGGGTATGTTACTGGATTTGGTAATCCTGATTGGGCAAGGACTCATCGAGCTGCTACATCAACTGCTCCATCTGTTTTGGATGTCTTGAGAGGAGGTGCAACATGTATTGGTAAGACTATCATGGATGAAATGGCATACAGGTGAGAACCCAAAAACCTCTGAAACCTTTTCCTATTCACATTTTTAAGTCATAATGCTTTCAAAGTGATGCGAAACAAGGACAGTACCAAATATATATGAAGATTTTCTGGAGTTGAATTTCTCAATGTAACCTTGAGGTTGTTTCATTTAAAGCTTACTTTGTTTATGCTTATCAAAGTTTGAGTCATTACCTCCATTACTACAAGTTATTTCTGAAATTGTTAGCTACAATAAACAAAATTACACGCCCAGAAATTCTAATAGTTGGAGATCCATGTGCTGCAATGTGCGTGCAAAGGCTATTGCAATAGTAATCTACGTTTAGATGGGTATAGCAATGCTGTTGAATTCTGTTGACATTTATATGGACAACAGGAGGAAGAAACAGTTTGAATATTTTTAATGGTCGGAATTATGCGCTTTAAGAATTTCAATCTTATGAAAAATCTGATTCCATACCGAATGGGAGCCATGTTACCAACTATTTCATCGATGCATTGGTAAAATGCTTATTCAACATCCTTGTTCATTCAATTTCCTTGACAACTCAACTATTGATAATTGTGGCAGCATCAATGGAGAAAACAAACATTATGGCACGCCTAGAAATCCATGTGCTCCAGAATATGTTCCCGGAGGATCTTCCAGTGGCTCTGCTGTTGCAGTAGGGGCAGCACTAGTAGATTTCTCCTTGGGTAAACATTCTGTTTGAGATGTTCTTAATATTGTTGATCTATAATAAAATATTAGAAGCAAAATGTCCTCTATACCACAGGAACTGATACTGGAGGAAGTGTTAGAGTTCCTGCATCATATTGCGGAATTCTCGGATTTCGACCTTCACATGGTGCAATCTCAACTGTAGGAGTTATTCCCATGGCACAGAGTTTTGACACTGTAGGTATGGAACTGGAAATAAATGATTGGTGGCATTGGTACGAAATGTTGACGCAGATAAAGAGACCTTTAAACCAATTCATTATTCAATTGTTAAATGTTATCTTAACCCTGAAATGGAATGCAAATTCTTGTTTGTTTTACCATCTTAATTCATTAAGCATTTATATAGTTAGCCAGTAGCATTCTATGATATTGAGAACAAAATATGAAAATAACATCAACTTGGTGCCATTCTCTGAAAATGATATGGCAAACTAATACTTTTCATTTGTTTGAGATTTTCAACAACGTTTTGCAGATACATCTTTATGTTCTTAAGTAATTTATAAACAATGGTCGCACAAGAGTTGGGACTTTCGGTTTCCATTTTACTCAAATATTTATTTTCCTGGGGCAAATTCTCTTGCAGGATGGTTTGCTAGAGATCCTGTGATTTTCAATCGAGTTGGTCAAACTCTACTTCAGGTGCCTGATGTGAGTCCTCTCCAACCCATTCAGATAATTATTGCAGAAGATTGTTTCCAGCTTTCAAGCATTCCAGATGATCGACAAAGTCAAGTTCTTGTCAAATCAGTGAAGAAGTTAATTGGAGGTAGGTTATTTCTGTCCCTGTTAAAATTTTGAAGTTAGAACTTTAGAAGGCTGGAAACATCAGTTTGACTTCAAATTAGTTAAGGCACGTAATTTTACCTCAGAGTAGACTGATTAGTGAATAATTGCATCAACCTTATTCTGGTTACTTGTTCAATCTTCCCTGTGAACAATATAATTTAGAGTTTAATCTTGGCTAAGAAGAAACGCCATAACCGGCAGCGTGTTAAATTCTTTATTTCATCCCTCAAATGCATTGTAGTATCACTTTCTTGTTATTTCTATCCGCACTTGAGTGGGATGTATTTTATGATACAGATGACATTGTGAAGCACATAAATCTTGGAGATTATGTTGAGGATAGGGTTCCTAGTTTGAATCATTTCATGAGCAAAGAATTGAAGGGTCAACAACACAATATTCCATCCTTGGCAGCCCTCTCAACTGCCATGCGATCACTTCAAAGGTTGGGAAGATTTCATAAGTTGATTGATATTGAGGATCTTGGCTGTGGTGTCAAATGGAAAGGCTGATGCTTAAAGTGACTGACTTCTGAACAATTTGAACTACAGGTACGAATTTAAAGTTAACCATGGGGAGTGGGTCAATAGAATCAAGCCTGATTTGGGTCCGGGAATATCTGAACGAGTGTGGGAAGCTGTTAGAGCAACAGGGGAAGACAATGATATTTGTCACACTGTTAAGTCAGAGTTACGTGATGCTCTAACAGATCTTCTTGGGGTATTTTATCTCTCTCTCTCTCAATGCTCTAAATTAAAAAAAATTTCTAGCGAAGATGATATCCGATACCCAAGACAATATTGTAGTAGGTTGCAAATTATTTGTGTGTTTTATGGCATTATGTTTTGATATAGACTTAACTTTCTTGTAAGTAAAAAACTTATTTTGCCATGACAACCAACAAACTTGAACTTTTATAGTTTTGGATGATGCAAAGATGCTCTCCCGCTCTGAAGAAAACATTTCATTAAGAGAACAGATAATCTTCATCCTGATAACGCTTGTTCTTGCTGAAGACACGAATTCATTAACTTGCCCTCAACTTACAACGGATCTGTATGCAAAGATGCTCTCCCGCTCTGAAGAAAACATTTCATTAAGAGAACAGATATTCTTCATCCTGATAACGCTTGTTCTTGCTGAAGACATGAATTCATTCACTTGCCCTCAACTTACAACGGACCTGTGTGATTCTGACATAAGCTCTATATTCTGGACTGTTACAGATCCAAAATCTATCAATATCTAAAATCTTAGCAGTCACAGGTGTTATCTCTGATGCATTCGCATAATTTGTAACTTAAATAATGTCGAAGCAATTTCTTTGCAGGCTTCTGGTGTTCTTGCTATCCCTACTGTCCCAGGGCCTCCGCCAAAATTACAAACAGATCCGAGCACACTGGAAGTTTTCCGTGCCAAGGCTTTTAGTTTGTTGGCCATTGCAGGGGTATCAGGATTCTGCCAGGTCCTCTTGCTCTCTTTTATTGTCGAGACTAGTACCTTCATTGACATATGCTTTAAACTGTTGCTTTTTCTGACTATTGTATTTTTGTACAGGTGTCTATACCACTAGGGATGCATGATAATCTTCCTGTAGCTGTTTCATTGTTGGCAAAACATGGTTCGGATGGTTTCTTGCTCAATCTTGTGGAGACCCTTTACGAGACTCTTCAAGAACAGGTCAGGATTGCGGAGAACTAACTTGCCGAATTCTGCGTGTTTATAATGCTCCCGAGTGTTAAAAGTGTTTACGGTTGTATTGAATAAACAGAAATCTGTATGCTGGTATTGAGGCCAAAGTTAATTACACCTTCATTTGTTATGATCAATAGTAAAGGCTGTAAGTTTTAAGATACAAAAGAACTTGTGATCCATCCGAAATGGTTTACAATTTATTAGAGACTGACAATTAAGTATAAACAAATTTAATTGGGTAAGAATAATAACCAAGTAATTAAAATAGTATGGCTAAGAGATTGTACAAACAATTGATAATGGTTTGGTTCTCTTTAACCAACGTCTACTCACCAACCTCCTCTCAAGAATTTCAATCCATTATCACTTATCTTTAATGTGTGAAGAGCAAGGATCAAGGCAAGTTTAATAACGCTATTCCTTCAATGGTGAAGTAAAACTAACATTATACTCTTCTTTCAATTAAGAATAAGATGGAAACACATTATTAAGGAGACAAATTGGAGAATCTTGGCATAAGAATGGAGCAACTAAAAGAGAAAAGAAGGAAATTCTATTAACATATAAGTAAAGAACTTCGGTAATCTATTGAGAATTGAAGCTTGCCAACATTTTTGTTCAATTTTAGATTTCATATAAGGGGATTGAGAAATCATATGTGTGAATAGATTGTGGCATGAATAATAAGAGTTACCTAGAATCCTAGAGATAGGATCCCATATATCTTTCTGGTTTGGTTTGAATCTATCATAAGAATTTATATAGAAAGTTAATTCATTCTTATGGATTTTGATTAGAAAGATATTTCAATCAATCAACTTAAGGATAAAGGTTGTACTTCTTGACAAAGAATATGGTTGTTTGGAATTTCTATTGGTCCAAAATTCTAAGATTATTAATTGAATCAAAATAAATTTAGGTGAAAAAAATGTTTTAGAGGGATTCTACATCTTGATCTTAATTATCATTTGGTTATTCCATTCCTTTTCAATTGCATTGTTTTTTCTTACATTGGTTATTTCAGTTTCTGTAATCTTTTCCTTTAAATCAACATTAATTTGTTGAACTAGATAATAGAAATATGGTCACTGCTAGTTCTTATAGTCATTGTGGAATCAAGACTTGTATTCACTAGACTATTTTATAAGAATGATAGGTGTATATGCCTAGTTGATCTTTAGTACATTTTAAAAAATATACAATCGGGTTTTTGATGTTATTACTAAGGACTACGATATAAAGAATACTTTATTTTTGTTATTAATCTAATCAAAATTTATTCTATTTTCTTATTTATTTATTTTATAACTTTCTTTCTTGATCTTGTGTTTGTTAGTTGAATTTTAAAATTTATGTATTTGAAGTTACAACTACCAAACATAATAGCAAGATAGGAAGGACAACATACTACAGGAGATTATGTTAGAACATAATCTAGCATTATTGTGCTAAGAGTGGAGGACCATAATCTTGAGATCAAGCCCAACATGATTCATATGGTTTAAAAAATTATGTAGTTTGATGGCTTACCAAATGAGGATCTAAATGCACACTTCACTAACTTTTTGGATATTTGTGACACTTTTAAAATTAATGGAGGTTCGGAGGATGCAATTTTAGGTTGTTCCTTTTCACATTAAGGGACAAAGCTAAATTGTGATTGAAATTATTATATCTTTGATCGATTAACACTTGGAATGGTCTTGTTGAAAACTTTTAGCCATATATTTTCCTTTAGTATGAACAACCAAACTTAGGAATGACATCTTGTCCTTCAACAATTAGAGAGTGAGAAGTTGTACAATACCTGAGAGAGATGAAAGGAGTTATCAAGAAAGTGTTTATATTATAGGCTTGATTTAGGATTCTAATGTAAACATTTCATAGTGGATTGAGTTATTCATCTAAATAGTTGATTGATTCATCTTTGAGTGAGACCACTAGCTTTAAAATTGCTAAAGAATTGTTAGGGCTAATTGAGAACATAGCTATGAATAAATACAAGTGGAGGAATATGAGGTTAAAGCCAAAATTAGTAAGTGACAATGTGGTGACGAGTTGTAATATTTGTGGTGGCGGCTATTGTTATTTTATGGAGGAATATGAGGTTAAAGCCAAAATTAGTAAGTGACAATGTGGTGACGAGTTGTAATATTTGTGGTGGCGGATATTGTTATTTTATGCCATTATAATCAATTGATTGGTTGTAATTTAATGTACAACATTATTATTTTAATTAATAAATGTATTCTTTGTTTTTATATATTTTTGTTAATTTTATTTGATATTTTGTATTAAAGGTAAAATCCTTGTAATAATTATTGTGCAATTGAAATTATGATGAGATCATAATCATAAGATTTAATTTACATTTATGTACTCTTCTTAAATTGTTCCTAGTTATAGTTTTATCAAGACAAGATATTGATGGAATAGTAAAACTAGCATATAATATATTTCTTTTTTTCAAAAAGTAATTAGCCTTATAAATTAAAGTATGAAGATACTAACAAATGTGTAGGTTATTATTAGAAAATAAGTGCCCTAAATTGGCCTGATTGCGAGGATCCTAAATAGAATATTATTTATGTGTTTACTAATTTTGCTATTATGATGGTGTTATAATTGATCTTTAGACTTGATATTACAAAGGTATCTCATATAAGAACTACTATATTTTGAAGCTATCTATAAACTATTCTATTTAGAAGAGCTTAGTTGACAATGAGTGTTGAGTGCATTGCTAATTTGCTTGACTCTGCATACTAAAAATTATAATTATGGTGAGTCGTGATCGAATCCACAAAGAATGTTCGGTTAATTTCCGTAACAAAATTAATTGATGCAAAGAAAATATAAGGTGAATTTTTGGGTTTTAAGAAATTTAAAAATTAAAATAAAAGTAAAATATTAAAAACAAATTAAAACAAGCAATCGAAAATGAGAAAAGTGTTGAATATAAGTAAGGTCCAATTCTAGGGTCAATCTTGGTCTAAACACGATCAAGCATATTCCATCATCCTAACGTCTTTACAATTCTCTTCGGATTATTGATCTGAGACTAATAGAATGCTCTACTAATCTCGATTTTCCCTTAGATCATGTTTAATCAAGATACGATCGTTAATTAAACCAAACTATCGAATAACCTAGGATACGATCTCTAGATTCAATTTGGCAGCCACATTATGAATTGCAAAACGATCAATATATGTAGTAACTTCACACGTTTGGGTTATCTAACTTAATTTATATTGTTCCTACCGATTAACAATCATTACATGCTACTAACAAACATTAAATTTAAGTGTTACATATTACATTCAACATTATAGCAATAGGTTCATAATAGAACAATCCAAATAACATATTAAGATCATTCATACAAAAACCCAATTCAATCCACACAAACAACATAACAATCCAAAAAGAGATTAACAACATTAATCAAGATTAAATAGCTTAACTGTAACTTAGCATCTATATCCCCATTGAATCAGCGTCAAGATGTTAGCCTTCCATCTTCTCCATCAAACTCCAAGAATCAGCCCTTGTAGCCTCCATTTATGTTGAAAAACGAAGAGAATTTGATGAAGAATAGTGTCTATCTTTGTTGTTCCTCCTTCATAGCTTTGAAAACTGATGAGAAAATGGTGATGAATGACGTTAATGGAGGTTCAGCTGCTATCTCCTTATCCAACCGTCACTCATGTCTTGCTTCAGCTCCCCTCGATTTTCACCTTGGCTAGCCCCACTCACCTTATGCTTTCTTTCAACAACTAAGTTAAAACTAAGATGAGGCAGCCTCCACTCACGTTTTCTTTACTCTCCAACAAAAATGGCAGCTTCGGTTGTCACCATTCTAGCCCCCACACTCCTCATTTTATTCTCCAAAATGCGGCAGCCTTTCCACTCTCTTTTTATGATCAAAACTAGCTTCAAATCAGTGGAGAGATGGCTTAACCGAATAGGATAAGATGATCCAGCTGCTACCTTCTCCTTCGGTTTTTCTCCTTGCTTCAGCTGTCCATTCTTTTATTCTCCACTTCAGCCCCACAGTCGACACTTCCCTCCTTCTTTTACCTATTCAGTAGCTCCTTTAAAGACTCATGAGGCAGCTAGGTTAAAAACTAGACAAAATGGATAGGTGTTGCGTTTTTACTTAAGCCTCCCATTCCAGCTCTCCCACATTTTTATTCTTCTACCTTTTTGCAACACTCACACACTCACGTTCTTTTGCTCAGTCCAACATCCCAATATCCCTTTGTTCTTTTTATACTTTAAACATGGAATAACAGCTATAACTCACGTGATAAACATTCGATCTATGAAATCTATGCAGTCGTGAGTGAGAGCCCTTCAAATATGTAGCTGTCCAATTTTTGTTTTATTATCCCAGCTTTTTCATGCTATAGTCGACACCATTTTAGCTTTGTCCTCTTGCCAGCCATCTTCATGTCAAACTTCTTTATTTTTCCAGCCCCTCTGTATGTCACACACATGTATTCTTTATGCCTTAAATGTTAGTGGAATTAAAATACTGATTAGCTGTGAGTTACAATACAGTATTCTTTTTTGTGATTCCAGTATATGTCTCATCTTTCTTGGCATTTAATTGTCTTCTTTTGCTTTCAATCCTCTTCTTCTTCATGCTTCATGAATCAATATAATATGGAAATTGAGAAGATGACTTCAATGGACATACTTTCTGGTCACTTTAGCTCCTTCACTTTCAAAATGTACCTAAAATCAAATATGAGCTAAAGTGAGTATCCTAAGCATTTCAAAGGCATTAATCACTATGTGTAGTGTATCAAATGAATCAATATTTAAACATATATCAACTTCACCCACACTTAGCTTTTAACCGTCCTTAAGCAAATTATCAAATCAAAATCACAACTTAAAACTTTTATTCATTTTCCATAATTCTTAAGAATAGATAACTATAAGTAAAGATGAATGACTTTCAAAACCTATAGTAAAAACTCAACATTCAAGCTTATAGTCATGATCAATCAATATTCACCACCCTTAGAAACTGAGTAATCTAGAGGTAGACTTGGACAAAAAGTGTTTGAATAAGATATTTTCATGGATACATTCAAACACCCTTCATGATCACAACAGTTTATAACTTTGCATATCAATTCATTTCTCCACCATTAAAAGTCACATGCATAATCATGAATCAAAGGACCTTCTTAGGGTTGTAATGTGAGTAAGGATAAGGTGGGATGTATTTTAGGTAATGTAGCATAAAAGCCATCAAGCTAGTGAAGCAAAAATAACACTTAATGAGATATCAAACATGCAAGCTAACATTCATTTAAAACTGGGTACCGTCAGCCTTGAAGAATGCAATAACTATGTTTCACAACTCAATTTAGCTCTCACACCATAAACCACATTAGCATAACACAAAAAGTGCTCGATCTAAAACAACATCCACCTCATACACAATATATTCAAGCATCCATTCAATACAACTTAAGGAAGATAAACTGTTAATTAACAACTTTTCACATCAATTATATTTCCTCCTTGATACTTTTATTCAAACTCAATTTTTTTCTTTTTTTCTTTTTTTTTAAAATAGAAGTGATAGAAGCTACATCAACATAGGATTCATAACATGGAATTTTAACAAATATAACCAAAACATATGTATTCATACCCCACACATTTAGGCTTTTGTACAATCACATTCGTCAAGAATTAACAAATGCTCGACTAGCTTTAAGACTTGGGTAGGGCATTTGGTTAGATGCATCTAATATGGTTTGTACAAAAGAAAAGGATAATAAAGCTCAAAGGGGGTTAGCAAAGGAAAATTCACGTAGTTGGGTAACTTATTTGGCTAATGTAACTCATAATCAACAAAGAATGTCTAATTATTTTCATAAAAATGCATGTGAAAAAAATGTAGCCTCGAATAGAAAATCAACCCAAAGTAAGGAATGTAAATGTCATGAAAGTCACACATAACAAACAAAACAATGAGACTGATATAGATGTGTAAGTTTAATATGTCTCAAAACGTCATTGGTTTTTTTAGTCTACCACTGGTCACCTATCTTATAATAATAATGCACATTAACAAATCGCAAGAGTAAAAGTGCATGCCAAATTTTGCTATGGATTTTACTAATCAATTCACACTCTAATTATGACTAAATAATCTTAAAAGCAATAAAAAATAAGAGAGTTTTTGATTTTGTTCGTTTGATTTTGAAAACTACCTAAGAAGTCACATAAGCTACAATTAAACTAAAAAACATGCATAAAAATTGATATACCCTAACCCCATACTTAAACCATACATTATTCTCAATGTAAAATCAAATGCAGGAAATGAAGTAGTTAAAAAAATAGCAAATGTGAAAATGTAAAATACATAAATTAACTCCCTTTAGGTTGCCTCCTAAGCAGCGCCTTTATTTAACATTGTTGGCTCAACCTCCAGTAATGTGCATCAAATGACACCATTCATACCCTCCAGTATCAACAACTCCAAATCCTTCGTTTGGAAACCCTTATAATACAACTTAAAGAGATAAGCATTCACTCTGAATGTCTTGTCAGTTTTAAGGCTCCGTATCTCCACTGCACCAAAAGTAAAGATATGAGTGATAACAAATGGACCAACCCAATGGGAACGCAATTTACATGGAAAGAGTTTGAGTTTAGAATGGTATAGTAACACTTTTTGGTCCACCGAGAAGCTTTTCCTCGAAATCATCTCATGATGAAAAGCTTTCTTCCTCTCATTATATATCATTGCATTTTGATATGACTCATTCCTCATCTCTTCCAACTCTTAAAGTTGCACCTTCGTATGCACTCTTGCATCATCCAAGTTCATGTTGCATCTTTTGATAGCTTAATATGCCTTATGTTGTAATTCCACCGGAAGATGACATGGCTTCCCAAATACTAGCCTATATGGTGACATCCCAATTGATGTTTTGTAAGCCATCTTTTAGGCCTATAATGCATCTTTCAGTCTTACCCTCCACTCCTTCCTTCTTATGGGGCTGCACTGTTTTCTTCAAGATTAACTTGATTTCTGGATTTGAGACTTCAACTTGCTCGTTGGTTTGGGGATGGTAAGTAGTAGAAACTTTTGTGCGTGATGTGATATGTTCTGAAAACTGCTTCCATCACCCTGTTGCAGAAGTGGGTTCCTCTAATGCTAATGATGGCTTTCGGTATCCCGAATCTAGAAAGAATGCTAGCCTTAACAAAATCTGCAGCAACCTTTGTGTCGTTAGTCCTAGCGGCTATGACTTCCACCCATTGAAAAACATAATCAACTGAAAGCAATATATAAGTAAAGCCAAAAGACGGAGGGAAAGGTCCTATAAGATCAATGCCCCAAATGTCAAAATTTTCACAAAAAGTAAAGGAGTTTGTGGCAATTGATCCTTACGGTATAGGTTACATGACCGTTGGCATCTATCACAGGATTTGCAGAAGGTATATGCATCTTTGAACAATGTTGGCTAGTAGAAGCTACTCTCTAAAACTTTATAAGCTATTCTTTTCACTCCAAAATGTCCTTCGTGAGCATACGAATGGCAGAAGGCTAAAATTGAAGATGATTCATTTTATGGTACACATCTCTTAATAACTTGATCTACACAGTACCTCCAAAGATATGGGTCATCCCATACGTAATACTTCACTTCACTCCGTATCTTATGCCTCTGAGCCTTTGACAAACTAACAGGTAATTCATTAGTAACTAAAAAATTGACAATGTCTACATACCATGGTAGTGTTGCATCGACATAAAATAATTGCTCATCTAGAAAGGTTTCTCATAGAAGGATATAATCTTCTTCCTTTATCAAATGACTGAGATAGTCTGCCACCACGTTTTCTTCCCCTTCTTATCTTTGATCTCCAAGTTGAATTTTTGAAGGAGGAGAATCCAACTAATTAGCCTTGGTTTTGCCTTTTTCTTTGTGAGCAAGTATCGTAAAGTTGGATGATCAGAATAAACAATCACTTTAGCACCAATCAAATATGATCAAAATTTTTCTAGAACAAAAACCACAGATAAAAGTCCTGGCAAGATTGTGACATTTGGCAACTTATGGAGTGGAAAAATGGGACACATGCAATGGTGACAAATGCCATGTTGTGGGAGTGACACCTAGCAACTTCGGTGTTAAACTCTTGTAAGGAAGTTTCTATAGCTCTCATTCTTGCTCTCCACTGAAATTACCCACCCTCACTTATCTTCTGAATTTTTCTACCAATTCTGTGCAAAAGTCTCCAAACTCTTTTCCAAATGTTGCATCAAGAAAGTTACCTCATGTTATCCTCTTTGCTGTTGTCTCTTTGGTGCTAAGATCATCCTAATTTCATCTTGATATTGGGATGGTGTTTATTTTCTTGGAAGGCTAGCTTAGCTTGTTCTTTGAAGAAGGAACTTAAATTTAAACATGTAAGGGAATTCTAAACTTGATAGCATGTATTAATACAAGGTCTATGATGATTGAATTGGCATGGAATGTATGTTATGAGGATGATAAATGAGTGCTGGAAAATTAATCCTTGTATGACAAATTCTATTTTGGTTTTGATGTATGAAAGATAATGATTTGTGAGTTGCCTAAAAAATGATTTTTAAATTAGATTTGGATGTGAATTTGATAAGGGTTTGAAGTATGAATAAGGTATAATTAAAGTGAAATTGATGGACTTTAGTGTAGGTGTGTTGGATGGAGTATGAAGGAGTTAAATTTGGAAACAAAATGAAGGTCATGGGTGAGTGAACCTCGGTTCACTCATTCCACGATCGTGGGATTTATATGGCACCTTCCAACGGTTATGGGAATTGCTTTGGAGCGGAAAAAGGTTAGTTTTGTACATTTGTTGGACTTTATAAGGTTAAGGCACTTTTTAATGGTGTAATTGGACTTGATTAAGGTGTAAAATGAACCTAGTTTGATGTGGAATTAGATCATTAAAGGTTGAATAAGGTTTGGATTATTAATTAAAGTAATAACTTAAGGAGGCTATTATTTGATAACAAAGTATCTAATTTTGGAACTTATAAGTTGTCAAAGGAATGAAGTTTACTTATGAAAGCTAATGTGATTTAAAGAACAAGAGTAATGTGTTAATTGTGAATGTTTGTGAATTGGGAACTTGTGTGAATACATGTAATGTGTAATTACTTAATGTATTCATTGGTGTATTATTGCAAATGTTTATGTTTATAAGGCCTGTTAAGTTTGATCAAATGTGAATGAATATGTTAAATTTGATAAAAATTGAATAAAGTCATATGTTATGTATTACATCACTTATATGTGATTCTGAAATTCGAAATGTTATGTTTTTAAAACTGCGAAGTCTTAGTCGTGGGTAAATAGGCATGCCTAGAAGGGTCTGCAGCTTCTTCTATAACTAGAAACTAAGGTGTCTTCTATATCTAGACACTTCTGTGTCTTCTGTACTTGACACTTAAGTGACTTTTGATCTTAGACACTTCAGTGTATTTTGTTTTAAAGACTTAAGTCTCTTATATTTCTGAGCTACCAATTATAGGTATCTTTTGATCTGGTCCCGTTACCCACTTCTATAAAAAGGACTAGTAAGTTAATTTGTTTGTGTTTTGATATATGTTCTGATCTAATACAAGATAAATTCTGATCTGATACAAGATATATTCTGATTTGATACAAGTTATGTTCTGTTCTAACACAATTATATACTATTATAAGACTTGTACATTATGTTATGAAGTAATGATGTTCTGTTTTGATACTTGTATGTTCTGTTCTGATGTAAGAATGTTATATACTGACGAATTATATTATGTTCTGAGACAAATAATGTTTGTATTGCTCTTTAATATGAACAATTAAAGAATGGTTATGATATGACTTGATTCAGTACATGTGAATGTTAGACAACTGTTAGAAACAGTTGCCATTATGTATCCTATTTAGTTATTCCCTATTAAGCTATATGCTTAGCACGGTGGTTTTGCCTCCATGTAGGTTCTAATAAGAAGATTTGAGACTGGGACAAAGACAATCGCAGTGGTGATTCGGACCTTTGTTCGTACCCTTGGAGGTCAAATAAAAATATATAATCCAAGGATTGCAGTATAGGATGCAACCTCGGGTAGTCTCATTTAATCAGAACCTAAAATGAATGGACCTAGGTTAACCTATGTGTCGTAAAATGTAAGCTAATTTGGTAAGGAGGGGGTTTTGATCTTTGAAAACATTAACTATACTAAATGGAATTGTAAGAAAATATGTAAAATATATTTTTGGATTTTTTGGAATAGAAAACGAAAAGATTAAGACAAATGATCAAAGAGTGATAGGATCTTCTTGAAAATAAACTTTGGCTATCATAGTTTGAAATTAATTTTGATAGGAGTGGAAATTACTAAGTTTCAAATGAATAAACCTTAAAGAACTATTTAAGTCCAATATCTTAATCAATAGGATTCCATTTCTTAAAACCCTTTCCATTTCTTAAAACCCTGTTAAATGCTCTTAGTATATGTAGTGGATAAGTCAATGCAACAAGTCACTTTGGAATCTAGAATCGACTCCATATCAAACACAATTATGCAAGATAAAAGAGAATCAACAAGATCACAAATAGACATATATGAGACTTCATATATTTAAGCTCAAAGTTCTATATAAA
>JANSVA010000007.1:9597589-9622679 GCA_025504915.1 Erythroxylum reticulatum
TATAATCAAGCATGTTCAACTACAAATTACAAATCTTAAACCTAGGAATTCATAAATCATAGCTAAACATGGATTAAGCCACTCCCCTTTTACCCCCATTGAACTCTAGCCATTGCTACATCTTCAAGAGGAGAGAGATTCCTAGCCACAAATAGCTCCAAGAGACTTCACAACCGAGAAGCAACTGGAGACATCTATGGTAGAGGTCGACGGTGAAAAATGAAAGAAAATGATAAGGATATGGAGGAAGACGATGATGGAATATAGATGTGTGAAGGTGAACAAAATGGATGATTGAAGATGTTGGATCCCCTCTCTCCTTTTGTAAGTTAACCCAAAATAGGTTTTTTTTCAAAAACGGGTTGCTGGGTCCGGTTATGCAATTGGTTAATTTTCCAAAAATGGTTTAGGTCTGTGCCAATTCTAAGGTGTCGTCGCGATGAAAGGATGAGTTCACTGTGACGAACTTTTTCCGAAAGATTGCCTCAATAGTTTGTTGATTTCGTTGCGGCGAACTTTGCCAGAAAGTTTTCTTCAAAGATCTTCTGATTTCGCAGCGGCGAAACATCATCTTTACTGCGGCGAACTTTGCCTGTTTCCCTCGTTGACTTGCTCTTGGTCTTCACTCCTTGGTGAAACATCATCTTCACCGCAGCGAACTTTGCCTATTCCCCTCGTTCTCTTGATCTTCACTCCTTGGCTCTACTTCTTGAATGTCCTACAATGAAAAATAGTAGTTTGCAGTATCAATTATTCTAAAAATCAATTTAGTGCAATTAGTAATTATTTGTGACAATTTTACCCTCAAATTAAATTAATTCCAAATAAGTACTTATGAGTTAAATTAAGCACAAAATCCGATAATAAGAGCCAAGACATATAACAAAAAATATGAAATTGTCACCAATTGACATAGGAAACTCGGGTTCAATCAAGTGGCCAAAAAGGATGTGTTTTGTTTTGGATTTGTTTTTAAGATGTACTCATTATGATAAGACATTTTGTATTTTTGTGTATATGTTTTGTAATAACTATAATACAGGATGAATTTGTATGTAAGGCATGTATATGATGAGTACAATATGTATGATATGTTATGTTTTTAACTCAATAAATTATGAATGTGAATTATATTGCTTTATTTTCAACGAACTTGTGGAGTATCTTGGTATGTGTTAGGTATGTTTTGTATGGCATCTGTATATTCTCTCAGGGGGTATTCGGGTATTACAAGATCTGAAGTTGTCCAATAAACTATCGGGAACCTATATGAGATCTCTCTTTACACAATTAATGATTTGATTAATTTCTCGTTCTTATTAAATCACCTACCTCTCGTTAATCCAATTTAATTATTTTTCATCTGATTCACCCTCTCAATCTGTTACCGAATTAGGCAATCACAGAAATCAATGACAATACATCCAATAAGCATAAAACAAACATATTTTTATTAAATCAAAGATAAAAAAACTCGAAGGTGAGTATAGAATATCTCAACATCCACAATCCTATCATCAGATTGCTATTCCTAATTCCATACAATAATAAAAATGGTAATAACAGGAAATACGATTCTAAATGGAGACGAGAGGTAGTGATGTTGGGAAACTCCAAATCCGAGAAGTATGTTGATGTTGGCTTCTTCTCCACTTCTCTCTTCCTTCTTCTCTTTCTCAATTTCTCAACAATTCTCTCTATGGTCTCCAAAGTGGCTAATGCAAATGCTCCTTCATCTTCTTTGTCTTATTCTTTATATACCTTTTATGTTTTAGGTAACCCTAGGGTTTTTTCGAGGTCCAAAAGTTCAAAAGACTCCCTCTAAACTTGACGTTTTTTTAGTGTCTACGCGTCTGCCCGATGTAGACCACGATCGTGATCAATGCAGGCCACAATTGTGGGCCACATTTGAGTTTTCTTTCACGATCGTGGCAATCAGGCCATGGTTGTGGGTCATGTCCTGGGCTTCTGTCATGATCATAGCCGGTTGTGCCACAATCTTGGGTCATTGTTTCGGCTCGAGTATCTTCGATGCAATTTACACTTATCAGATATCTCCCAATGTGCAAGCAACACAATTCAAAATACTGACTCAAAAGGTTACTGTGGTGACTTACATCCTCATCAGCACTCAAAAAGTCAACAAACATAAGGGATACATTTTATTTTACCCTCACATTCTTTATGGGCATATGGTATGTGATAATGTAACTTCAATAAATATAAAACTCGAATGTACAATCTCATTGTCACACACTCGTGCTGAAGACATTATCTGAAAACTTCATTTGAGACTTTTGAAAAGGAAAAATCTCATTAAAGCAACTATTGTGCATCATCGGACACTGAACTAATCACCCAGGACAGGAGAATCTCATGTATCTCCCTTATGGCAAATTCGTAGCAAAAAAATTATTAAAAAATGGCTTTAGAATGTCTTAAAAACCCTTTTCCAAATGACTATCATTTGATCCCAAACACTAAATATAAGACCCAAGACATGAAAACTTAAAGTATCTGCCTCATGTGATGTTCGAAGTATGAAAATTCACTCGAAATTGGCTTTAGAACACCTCAATTCCTTTTTTGGAGTTAAACTTTAATTTATTACTAATGTAATAAATCTAGAAAAATGAAAATTTTACCTTTATGAATTTCCCGAACCAAGAAACTAACCCAAACTACCCCGAGGCATCCTTACGGGAAATCTAAATTTTTTTAGTTACTATAACTTGCTGACGTCAACATGACTTCAGCACTATGTCAGCTGCTGAAGTCATCAGTTACATCATTCGCTAACGTTCGTGTATGCATCTAACGTACCAGGGACTCGTCATGTATGCGTCAGAACTCACTAGCCAACGCTAGGACGTGTGCCTTGTGCGCTAGACACACGTGCAGTATCTCTGGCAGCACGTGTTGCAGACACACCGCTCACATTCGTTACTGTGTCACTAATCAAGTGCATGGTGATTTGCTCCCTCACCAAAAAAGGCAAATTTTGGTGAGTTTTGGGTCAAATTTTCTAGGTCCTAGACTCATTTTCATCTAGTTTCTCAAGGCTAAACACTTTTATACCAATTTCATGCAATAATAAGTAAAAAAAATTGAAAAACATAAGTTAACTCTTCGAGAACTTTATGGAGAAAAATTGAAAAATCTTCATTTTTAACCACCGGATCACGTCATCGTTCTGATACCATGTGTAATATGTAACGGACCTTAGTTATGTATTCTGGATCGAACGTGAAAGGGCCATAAACGAATAAAAGCAAAAAATACCTAGTTTCAGTTCCATAACTTTGAACGAGCTTTCTGAAGTCGAAACAAACGTGAATCTTCTGTCTTCTTCACGAGAACTGCTCACTAGGATGCGATCAATGTCTTTCTACAGTTTTCTCAAAACGTAAGCTCTCTTAATGGGTTAGAGATACTTTATGCTTATAAATAATATGAGCAACTACAGGAGACCTTAACTTTTATATATAATATCCATAATCTAGCTTCCTCATCATAGGCTCGATATATGTCCAGTCCTACTAATCAGGATCCATTTTCTTCCTGGACTTCGACCCATTGACTTAGATCATTTATTAAGTCACTTTATTATCTTTATCTGGATTAATTTATGTAACTTAACCTATAAATTATTGAAAAACCGAAAAATGCAATTAAATGTTGTCCAACTTTATAGGAAATGTCACAATGTCCAATAATCAAGTCCATTGAAAGACTACTTAAAAACTTTGTGGAGTGGGAAAACTTCTTCAAGAATAAATGCTAAAATCAGCCAAAAAGACATCTACTTAAATAAAGAACAAGTGGGCCTTGGGATAAAATGTACAAGAACCACCAAGGTCTTAATGGATAAAATAATTTGGAGACTTTTCAATGATCATGAGACTTTATGGGTAAAATAGATGCACAGGGAATATTTAAAGGGATGTCATTTTTGTAGTATGAAACCTAAGGATGATACATCCTAGACAATTAGCCAATTGTTGATGTTTGAAGGCTACTTAGTGAAGGAAATATAATCTCATATTGGCAGTCGGAGAATTACTAGTTTTTAGTTTGACAACTAATGTAAGCTTGGTCCCCTATACTTACTCCTTATATTCAATTCTCTATAATATACCATTCCTACTAAGGACAAAGTGGGGTGATAATTAAAGACGATGAATGGCATTGTGTGCATATGGGAATGACTGAGATCTTTAATGCCTTTCCCATCTATAGGCCGAAATCCTTTAAAGATGATTACTTCAGCTGGCTAAGGCATAGATTTGGTAAGTTCATCAATTCCTTTTATGCGTCCATTTTCAAACTTCCTCATGAAATCGTACCTGGTTTAAGCATCACCTACCTAAGGCCTCCATTTTATAAATGACTCTTAAGAGGAGACTTATGACACTTGATAGGCTCAAGTGGAGTTCTAACCATTATGGCATATTCTTTCTTTGTAAAACTTTCCCATAAAGCATTGATCACTTATTCTTCTTATGTCCGATGTATAGACACATATCCTCCAATGGTATAACTTAACAGAATCATTCAAGCCAGTAAGATCAAGTGATTAGTTGGGTTTCAAGAATCAAAGCTCAAAATAAGCATGATCTAATAATATTTAAGTTGTGCCTGAATTGCCATATCTATAGTGTTTGGAGGGAAAGAAAAAATCAAGCTTTCAAGGACAAGAAAATGGATCCCTATGCATTCCTAACTCGCTTTATAACTAGGTACTAGGCTCATTATTGTTAAAAACTTAAACCTCAGATGCAGTGAAAGAATTTAGTACTACTTGAAACCTCGCTTAACTGTTGGAATCCTCTAATACTTCCTTAACGGAAGCTTCTTCCAAGCTAAAACTGGAGCCCGTTTATCTGGCAGAGTTTCGAAAATAGCCATGACAAGGCTATCCAATGTTCTGCTTTGCACTAGATAACTTACACCCAAACTGAGGTCCTAAAGTAGTACTTGGTTCATGTATCTTTTAGATGAAAAGCCCTCCAGATGCTTTGTTTGTATGTTAGGTTTTTTCTTTTAATTCCCCTTTCAATTTCATTTTCCTTCAAAACCATTCAAAACCATTCTAAACCATGGTTAAATGGTGTGTTTATGCTAATTAGACACACAGGAATTTCAGTATCTTCAGAGAAAGTCAGATTGATATACATAATCTGAAGCTCTACACATGAAAAACACTACCTGGAATTAAAGAATGACGACTAGACCACTCGGGCTGGACTTTAAGATATAATGCAGTTGAAAGCAAACTACAACGAGTATTACATGCATTAATAATTGTTTACGTTAACTTTAAATGGGACTAGGAGGTTTCAATCTTGGGTAGATCGTTAGCTATGTAATTGTCTTCTTTGTTTTTGAGCACCCTGCTTTCCATGGTACACGACCTTTCTTTAGATTCTTCGTTCTAAGCAAATAGTTCTTTTGTCACATACAGTTGGCAAGATTGTATATTGCATTGCGACTAAAAGGCTGTAAGGTTAACAATAAAACTTTGCGTCTAATGTACGGATGGAAGTTCGATTATCCACCAGGCATCAACTGCACAATCTGATCATCCCTTGTCTCATAAGCAAATAATAAATCCATAAGAATATGCCGTTCTTTATAGATTGAAAAAATAAAATAATTACAAGCTGATGTTGCAACCAAATCAACCGCTTCTTTCCTTTTTGAAACAGAAGAAAGAGGGAGAAACATAATTATAGTGTTAAAAAGGCTAAAAGCATTCACATCAACAAAAGGCTACACGGTAATCAGCATCTAAGTGCAAACCTTGCTAAAGATCATTCCCTACCCTGCTGCAAAAAGAAAATCGAAAATCTGGTAATAGAATACCCAAAGACTAGGTAAAATAATGAGATCAAGGTAATAGAATATACCTCTGGACTAATACCCTTCAGGAAGCTTGGGCTGAATCTATTTTGAGATAACTGATTCTGATGCTGCAATGATATTTTATTGTGGATTCAAAACTACCAAATATGAATCTGCTAAGTCTTCTAGGTAGGCAGAACCTAACAAATTCTAGATTTCCAAATAACTCAAGCCTGAACAAACTGCACATCATCCTTCAATGCCCGATATCATTTTCAAATTCTTTCTTGAGATATTACATCATAAAAGAAAGTAGTCATTAATCTAATTGTTTGTAAGTTAGTAATTGTTGCAGTCACAGTATAATGGCCCCAGTATTAGTCCAGAATTTTTATAATTTCTTCTTGAAGTCCATTCATAGCTCATGAAGACCACAACTTGTACATGGTCCATCCACAAGAACAAAGGTGTAAAATAAGAATAGATGCGCTAATTGCAACGACAAATAACTTGAAAATAGGGACAAGTAGTATAGACGAAAGACACTGAATACTGCAGAGAAATGACATCTAGAAATATCATTATTACTAGCTAGTATGCAAAATAGGTTGCAATGCATTACCTGAGCTGCATATGGCGAGCTTTGAGCTATGAACTTAAGAAATTCTTCCTTCTTTTCCTCAAAATTGGTCTTCGTAACATTCAGTAGTGATTGTTCTCTGTTTATGTCCTCCAGTAGTTTTTCTTTATCCCAGCTCATCTTCTTGAGTTTTTCCTCCGCTTCAATGTTAGCATTTGGAAGACCTGAATATATAACAGCTTTTGGGAATCTCACGTCCATGTTGATTCTGGTGATTAGGTAGCATCAATAATGAAAGTAAGCATGCAAAATATACTGTCAGAAAACAAGATCCGTGAGCCAAAAAACAAATAAAGTTCTATAAAAGCTTTTGAGCATTTGTATATGGGTATAATGTAATAGGTTGTCCACTATGATTACAATTACATCTAAACTATGTTCAATTTGTGTTCACCTTTGACTTTGAGAAGTTGCATCTTTCACACAGTTATTTCACTTTCAAAGGCTTGCATAAATGGCTGAGGATTATTTAAAGTAAAACTTAAGATGGAAACTCAAAATGAAACACGCATCTTACAAAAGGAAATAAATCCTAGTCAATGAAAGTTCTGTCTGACTTTGTGATTGGAAAGCTGATTACCGGTTGCCAAGAGAAAAAACACCTGGAGCCTTTATCATCCCTCCATCCAGCGAAATGGCTCCGTCACTTATAAAAGGATGGGCTTGTACCATGTTTTCCCTTGTTTTATAGACTTGAAGGCGCGAAAAAAGGTTATAAAATAGGGTCTCTCTCAGGCCATATCCTTCACGAGTGAGATAAAATAAGTTGGTATATTCAATTTTGATCATATTTACAGCAAAGCCAACAAATCCACATGGACACTCCCCATTGGGCAATTTCGGCTTTATAAGGTTGAGTCTTTTTTGTGGGTCATCAGCTACAAATTCACCACAATAAGGTCTACAAAAAAGGTGAGGATTTGGTTAGTTAAACAAACAACAATTCCAGATGGTAAAATGGATCATCTGAGATTCATGCCTTAAATTTTCAAGACAAATAACAAGAAATCGACCATCCAAATCCCTCCCAATAGAAGCACCAAGACCATGAAGACCAGAGCCTTTATTGATGCATCCTTCTTTTCCATAAGTTTCGAGAGTTTTAACACCTTCAAAAGTCTTACAGACAATTGCCAACATAGTGTCCAATCCTAAAAACTCTGAAAGAAGCCTGCAATGCATCGATCAAAAGGAAAAGAAGATCAAACATGGGTCAAATTGTTGTAATTGAAAATCACGTTGCTCCTTGTTAATGTGGGCTGCAAAAAAGGAATGCTGTTGCATTTCAAATACCTTGTGTGGTTAAAACAACTAAAATATAATGAGGGCAACTAGAGTATGAATTTTCATATGAATTAGAGTGTTGCTAGCAACTTCTGAGCCAATATGAAAGGTACAAATCTTGGCAATTTTCAAAGAAGATTTGAACCATTAGCATCTATACTGAGGTTGTAAAATACTGGAAATCCAGTATTTGGACAAAAAATTAGTAATTTATATTACAAAAATTGCAGCTAACCTACTAAGGTTGTCATCTTCTACATTGGCAAGTGTAGCAACAATCCCAACAACATCCTTGATTAATGTAAGATGGGAAGCCTGTTTTCCATGTCTCACAGTGAGCTGGCACAAAATACCTGCAGCAGAGTTTTCAAACCGTAGAATCTGCTTGGTTGTTTCCTCAATCCAATTAGAAGAATCATTATTGTTCCCAGTATTAGGAGGGGCTGAAGAATGATACTTCCCGAGAATAGCTGATAAAATATTAATCAACCATTAGTATAGTGAACGTGGGAAAAGTATAATCATATAGAGTTAAGTTAATTCATTTCAGCATTTAAGAAAGAGTTTACATAACAAAGCATCTATAAATTACAAAAACCTTGCATATCAAGAATGGAATCTTCTAACTTGATTTTCTGGATTTTCAGCGCTTTTATAGTCTCCTCATGCTGCTTGATTTTCATTCCCAACATTTGTAGTTCATCTTGAAGTTTCTGCACAGTTGGGCTTTTTTAAGACTTCATATATAACTATCTGCTATCAAGTTCTGAGAATTTTTTTTTAAAACACACTTAAAATGTGCATCTATTTATTTCAGTTACGATGAGCCTTGAAAAGAAGCACTCCATATATCAGGAATGGATGGTCCCTTTGAGACTAACTACTGATGGACAATATTGGCATCTTTTTCACAGCATTAACATCTTGACAGGTAAATCGATACTAATAATGGATGGGACAAGTGCATAAAGAAGCACTGGTTTCCAGCAGGACCTGAGAACTGTAAATAATGGACTGCGCTTGAGACAATGCCCCATTTTGAGCTTCATCATGCGGAACTATACTGGTTTCCATTTTATCAACTTGCAGCAATGCTGATTAATCCAAGATGGATGGCTGCAATTCAACAAAACCCATTTATTTCTCAAAAAACTGCAGGGAAGCATAGGACATAGAGAAGGAACCAGTTGGAAGCTTAAGCTCATCACTTTCTCCATAGTGCTAAACTGGTAGGTAAGTTAATATAGAGTCTTATACAAATGAATCACAATGCTAAACACGGTTGCAAGCATAACTGTCAAATAGTTTCTATACAAAAATCTACCACAATATTAGTTAAGAGAAGGAAAGGACAGAAAATCCTGTAAATTCAAAGCTTCCAGTCCTAAATAGATAGTGACCCTCAAATTTTTCTCATCCATTAACAATTACTCAGCATCATTTTGTGAATTGAATCCGCCGTCTTTCAAAATATGGAAAAGCTTTCCGGGCTAGACGTCACCTGACATTATCAATCTTTTAGACTAGGTAACCATATTCACAGTTCCATAGGAACTAAGCTTTTTACAAGATTATATTTTGTAGAATTCCTCTAATAGTTGCTAGTAAGGTGAAGGTTAAATTGGCATTTTGCCACGTTTTATAGCACTCACATCCAATTCATAGAATAGCAAGAAGTTATCTATAAGACAGAGAATTCGATCACCGTTCCTGGATAATTCCGTCATTCTTAGAGACATAAAGAAAATCAACATAAATGGTACTCTCACATCCTTAACCCATGCTGGGAATGCTGGAAACAGATCCCCACATACACAAAGTCCAGACAGCAAGAAAGATTCCACTTTTATGCTCTACCAACAGACTGCTAAAACCATATTGACTAAATACAAAAGTCACGGATAGATTACAAAGAAAACCCAAGTTCAAATACAAACTTCACTAATCAACCTCAAGAGGAGGGGGGAAAAACTCGGATAGAGAGATTAACGCAAAGCAAAGTAACATGCAAACATCATAAAGGTGTTAATCAAAAAGTCATACCATAGATTTCAGAGTTTTCAATAGCCTACAAAAAATAGGAGGGCATGCGAAACGGCATGATTGATCACCCCAAAATTGGGACGCAGACGGCAGAGCATAGGGAAAGAATGCTTTACAAAATCTAAAATGATTTTCTTTATCGGTATTAGAGAAGATTACGATGTTGTTTATGTCCAAAAAGTAATACTAGTTCTTCAAAGATGGTAAGATAAATGATTAATTTTAAGGAAAAAAAAAGTAAACAAAGTATTGAATATTTAGGAATGGAATTTTATAATGGCTTTCTAAAATTACAATGGAACATTTTAAACAAAATTCAACAATTTCCCGGTATATTAAAAAATAGAACTTATGTTCAAGAATTTTTAAGTATACTTAATTACATATTAGACCAAGGTTTCTTTAAAAATCTTGTTAAAGGAAAAAAAAAAAGGTTACAGTTAAAATGTAGCACCAAATCCGAATAGAGCTAGACTACCGAAGATACAGAAGCGGTAAAATATTTGAAATATCTATGCAAGGATTTACCTATGTTATATAATTACCTTCCCAAGGATACAATTTTGGTACAAATTGATGTTAGTATAGATACATAGACAGAATGTCTTTTGGCATAACCACCCAATTAAAAGAAATAATTACTTTGCAAGTATATAAACGGGACTTTTAATCCTGCCGAATTGAAATATCCAATCCATGAAAAGGAAACCTTAGCCTGTTTCAAAACTTTGAGAAAATGACTTATTGATTTATTACCTGTTGAATTTATTATTCAAACAAATTCCAAGTATGTATGTGGATTTACTAAATATCATATAAAAACAAATTATAATCAAGGTCATTTAATCCGATGACAATTAGAATGAAATCAATATAATTTTCATATTCGTTATATAAAATCTTTTGACAATAGTCTTGCAGATATCTTAACCAGAGAATAGAAGCAGCAATAATTAGTCTCAAAGATTCATTGAAAAAGAAGGAATCAGAATTAGTTGACCTCCAACAACAAGTAGGCATTGTCACCAAGGAAATAAACCAACTTCGATCTACAATCACCTTACTTAAAAAACAACTCTCTCCTGACCAAGCACTTACCACTGTCTCTCTTGATCAAGCGTCTTCGACTATCACTAAATTCCACCTACCCTTCAACTTATTACTCCTCATCAAATTACCCAACTCTCTTTATCCACATCATCTTCCACATCTCAATGCAAAGAAGATTTTCAAGAAGAAAAATTTTATGTCATCTTTAATGGACCCATGGCAGGAATTTATGACAAATGACATAAAGTTGCGGTACACATCACAGGAAAATTATCTATTTTACATAAAAGTTTTACTAGTAAGTAGGCAGCAGAAAAAGCCTTGTCTGAGTTCAAGGGCTCAAGTTTAAGACCACTATATAAGCAAGCCTTAGAAAAATCGGCTTTAGAACTCAACATGAAATCATTAGGCAAACCCATCAATATGGACAAAATCAATTCAGTACCTACCAAAGCAATCAAGGATGAAATAAGATGGATCACATTAGAAATGTTTTGTGACTGTTTTCAAGCACTTAATGACTGGAAGGAAGAACAAAAGACTTTTCAGTATTACCCACAAATCGCGGCAAATATGAACCTAAAGTAATCATTTTCGTAGAAGCAGATCCTATAACCACCCATCTATTATTCCAAAGTGGAATGATTGATACCATTCATTTAACTAAATTAAACATTCTGTCAGAATTCCCTATAGGATTTATCTAGGTAGTTAAAAATTATCAAGATCGATTTGCCAAAGAAAGAGAAATGTTTCTCAGAATCTTTAGTAGCTACCCAATTTTCAAGGAAACAGATAACCTAAAAGATGCAGAAATCAAAGCATCTAGACTCGCCTTCATCCAGATAGGAATCAGCAATGGAATGTATCCACTCATTGATGAACCACCACTAAGACACACTTTTCACTGGGATCTTATCAATCAAATTAATCTCCAATGTCTCAAAGCCATTTATCAACAATGCACAAGGATTACTCCAAAATCATTAATTAATGTCAATTATAAAGGTCCCAATATGATCATGATCTCTACCTACAAAACACCAATAACTACTGAAGCTCTTCAAATTATTAAACAATTTGAACAATCTTTTTCAAACACTTTTGGTGTCTTCAACGAATTGTCAAATCAATGGAAGCAAGCTATCTGTCAACAACTTAGCAGTCATCCTCAACATCAATGTATTTATTGTCCTTCAACATCTACCAGTGACAAAGACGACAACTGTTCGATTGAAGCAATAATTAAAGAATAAAGTATGTCCCAATGTAGACCCCAAAGCTGTCTACTTTTGTACATAATGTAAATTATTAAGACCACTAAGGTCTTCTATTAGGTCTTTTCTTTCTTTTACTTTAAGTCTTTTCTTTTCTTTTCTTTACTTTACTTTACTCTACATCTTGTTTACTTTAGCATCTTTTGACTTTTTTACTTTATGTCTACTTTTCTAGGCCTATATATTGTAAGTTTCTTCTTTGATGTTGGTATGAAATAAAAGAACTCTTTGAATTCCTACCTCTTGCTCTCTCCTAAATTAAGCCTATGTTTTGGCCTTCTACAGGAAAATAGTAAAACAGGTATGCTTTCAATTATGATTTGTTTCATCAATCAATATATATGTTCATTTATCTATTACTTATCTTCGTACAAGCTAGACGAATTGCAAATTTGTTTTATGCTATTTTATTAATAGTCATATATATTTCTTTCTACCTTTATCTTTCTAATAATCACTTTGTCAGATTAATCACTATGTCATCAGCTTGTAATCATTGTCAAGCCATATGGAATTATATTACACTGACCAACCAGAAAATATGTTTGGGCAAACAGATTCTCTCAGTTAGAAAAAAACATGCATTTAATTATGTCCTTCCTCAATATTCCAAATCCCCCTACAATTTAAATCAAAAAATGTTTTGAAAGTATTCAAGAGTATCAAACTATCTTAGCACAAGAAGAAGCAGAACTTAAACAATTTCATTTAATGTTATCAGAACATTACGTTACCCATCTAGAACTCAGTACTCCTACTTCTAGCTCGAATCATTGTACTCCTCTTGAATGAAGGTAATAATAACATATGTTTCTTCAATAATTATGTATTTTACTATCTAATCGTTTATGCATGTTTACCTCTCTTTATCTTTTTATCTAGCTGTATTATGTATTTAGATTCTCGATCTCTTTATATATTTTTATAGCACCGTTTTAGACATCAATTTAAACCATCTGTTTTACGATATCTCTTAACATATATGTATTATGGAAACACTGAACAAACTAATTTATCTTTCTACTTTGATATAGAAACTGCTTTTATAGATCTTTATAATAAATACTTATAAATATTATATTTACTTTTTGTCAACATTATCGCACATATTTACATGGAACCTAATAGCTGTACAATCTGTACCTAACTACTGCATCATATCCAGTATATTGAACCATTAATTCTGCAATATCAAGAAGAAAAAGAATATTATGAAAACTGATATAATTATCTTCAATTTGTAATCAGTAATATAAATGCACTAAAACCAATACAAGAAAAAAAATAGAATTAGCTCATAATCTATTTACTTTTTATAATCAAGAACTAGCTTATTTACAATCTATCTACATCAGCAACGAATAAATACTTCTCATTAATTCATTAAAGATGTCTGATCAAGAGCATGAACAAAATATTTTAGAATTAGACAATTTAGAATTAACAGAATCAACAGGAACTTTCCGTATAAATACTATATTATCTAGTGAAAAATAAAAACAAATAGCTAAAGCTCAATTAAATTTAAAAGCAGGCCAAGATATTCAATCTTCTTTATTTAAACATTTTTTAGAACACAAAAATATTATTTATTTTGGTCAAATTGTTTATGAAACACCCATCAGAATAGACCATTGTAATGGCCATATTCGAAACAATTTAATGGATCAAGAACAAATTTCTAAACAATTACAAAAATTACCAGAAGATAAAGAACATAAAATTGGATATATTCATTTATCTGTAATATAAATTTTATTAAAATCAACTTTTCAAGAAGGAATAGATTCATTCACAAGAATGTCAATTGTTGATGAACGAATGACACATTTAAATGATCAAATAATAGGAATAATGAACGAAAATTTAGCTTATGGAAAAATTAAATTGAACACTCGCCTTAAATTAGGAATTCCTTTAAAATCACATAATTTAGATGAAACAATAATAATAGCTTACAAATTCTATAACGACGATTTAATGATGCTAGGACAATATCCATTTTCCATTACTTATCAGATTAGTTTTGCTTTAACCAACTCACATCATAGTATCGAATTCAAAAATACTGATAAATTTTATATTGATCAATTATTTAGTGATGTTGCCAAAGTAGGAACAAATATACAAACAAGCTTAAGAACTCTACCTAAAATTCAATATCCTATTCAATTAAACCCAAATATAAACCCGAGACTCTCTTTTTCTAATGCCAGTTCTATAAATAAACCTATTCTTTATAAATCACGATCATTACGGTTACAATGATCTATAAGATTCACTAAACCTGGACAAAATTCAGAACATTTAGTTAAAATCACTGATCCTGTAATTTCTTAGCACAAAAAAATAACCCTGAACACTCAGTAACTCAAGAATTAGTAACAATAGAAAATCAACTCCGAGAATTAACTACACACATTCAAAATACTCTATGAGTGTAAAGAAATATGTTATAGAATTAATAGAAAAACAATTTCAAATAGAAATACACGTAAATGAACTTTTAAAAAATCAAACAAATATTACACGAATAATACAACAATTAGTAAAAAATAATATATAGAACAAAGAAAAAATAGTCAATATACAAGAAAATTTAGAAAAACTAGTAGATCGATTAGAAAAATTGGTCGAAAAGTTACACCCTCCATAATTGGTATCTTTTCTTTTCTTTACTTTACATCTTGTCTACTTTAGCATCTTTTGTCTTTTTTTACTTTATGTCTACTTTTCTAGGCCTATATATTGTAAGTTTCTTCTCCGATGTTGGCTGATCTATCCAAAACTCGAGTTGAAGGTAGGGTGTTATCAAATCCTTTAAACCACCACGCTTTGCTGCAAGGGATTCCCTCTTGTTCGGAATCAGTGGTTGTGTTGGGACTCGAACATGAGACGTGGGACTGCACAGGTCCATACCTGTGGGCTTTAATACCACTGATCTACCCAAAACTCGAGTTGAAGGTAAAGTGTTATCAAATCCTTTAAACACAAAATATATTAGAAGTAGACAATTTAGAATTAAAAGAATCAATAGGAGCTTTCCATATAAATACTCTATTATCTAGTGAAAAACAAAAACAAATACCTAAGGCTCAATTAAATTTAAAAGTAGGCCAAGATATTCAATATTTTTTATTTAAACATTTTTTAGACTGCAAAAATATTATTTATTTTGGTAAAATTGTTCATGAAACAGCCATCAGAATAGGTCAATCTTATGGACATATTCGAATCAATTTAATATATTAGGAACAAATTTCTAAACAATTACAAAAATTACTAGAAGATAAAAGACATAAAATTGGATATATTCATTTATTTACAATACAAATTTTATTAAAATCAACTTTTTAAGAAGGAATAGATTTACCCATAAGAATGACAATTGTCGATGAACCAATGACAAATTTAAATGATCAAATAATCGGAATAATGAACAAAAAATTTAGCTTATGGAAAAATTAAATTTAACACTCGCTTTAAATTAGGAATTTCTTTAAAATCACATAACTTAGATGAGACAATAACAATAGTTTACAAATTTTATAAAGACGATTTAATGATATTAAGACAATATCCATTTTCTATTACTTATCACATCAGTCATGCTCTAATTAACTCATTTCTTCAAAATTTTGAGATAAGCCAATGTTTCCTTTTTATAGAATGGATATTTCCGTTTGGCGGGATTAAAAGTTTTTAATTTAGAATTTAAACCTCACAGCATTGTATGGGAAACCAAACGCAAGGTTAGGAAAAACAACAAAAAAGATTTAACCTTATGATTAGAATGAAGCATAGCAGGAGCAGGAGCAGCTACGTAGATTCCCTCTCACTTTCCTCAGATTCGCTCTTTTCTTTCCTTCATATTATTATTATTATTAATGCAACCCTTACCATTTATTAACTCATTTCATTTTTGATACTCTTAACACTTTATTAGTTGCGTCATCATGTTCAAGTACATATATTTCTTTACTTCTCTCTTGCAGAATTGAGGTTGATATCACCAATAATTTCTTCTTTTTTATGTGTTCAAATTAGGAAGCTCCGTAGGCAACATGTTTCATGCAAAATTTTCACCGGTCGTGGTTTGTTGCGCCATATCTGTAGTGTCATTTCGGTCACGGAAATCGGCAACCATTAGTTAGAAGTGTCAACTTAGGTTTTCCTTTCCTTTCAAAATGACGGTCGGTTGAAGAACAAAAAGGGTGTATAATGATGCTTGAGCAATCTTTAGAAGGGTAAAGAAAAGCTCGAGCAATCTTTAGGATGTGTTAATACTTGGGCATAAAACCTATCCAATCTATATACCACATGAAATGAGAGCTTCCAAGAGGCACATTTCTGTTATCGACCTTTTTGTCCACTTGCTCTCTAGGCATTGTTTTAAGAATCATTTGGATTCACTTTTTTTAATATAGTTTTTGGTTTATATTTTTTTATTTTCATTGAAAAATAAAAAATTATCTTATTAAAATTTATTAAAATAAAAATATTTTTTTGATTGAAATTAGAATAAAAATTAAAAACAAAAACTTGTGTGTTTTCATTATCTCGATCTTTATTCTTTTTTATAATACTAGATACTAATATTAAATTTTAGTTTAATTAATTTCTTAATATATCAAAATATCATATCTCATCGCCTTATATGCTAAAGTACGAATCATTATCTTTCTAGACATAAATAAGCATACTTATTTTATAAATGAAATTATATTTTTGCTTAGTTTCTCCTTATCACCTCATATCGTCCATTTTAGAGTATTGATGATTTGAAAAATGAAAATGAAGGTTTGGAAGAAATCGATCAAGATAAGGAAATAACATAAATTCTCACTTATTAAAGATTTTTCACTTGATAGAAAAGTGTAATATGCGTACTGAAAATAATTAATTTATTGCTAAATTAAAAAATTAAAAATTAAAAATTGAAAATTGAAAAGAGAAAAGAGAAAAGAGAAGTCTGTCTCGTATAAGAAAATGAAATATTGTAATGCTTTTTAATGATGTATTTTAGTTTTAACCGTAAGTGTATAGTATAGTTGTAGCAAACATTGGCAGAGTATGGGTGAATTATACAAAGACTATAATACTTAACATCTTTATATTATCTAGTTTAACAAATTATAATATTTATGATAATCAAATTCATAATTAAAATAATAAACTAAAATAAATTAACACAATTGACTAACAATAAACTAAAATAACTCAACACAATTACCTAACTAGAATAAAAATTAAGCTAAAAAACAATAAAAAAGGATTACAAGAATTCAAATCCCCTTTTGGACTTCTTACGAAATCATGATTTCATTAATCAATTTAATATATAGTTCATTAGATCGTAGAAGTTCCTAAATTATGTGAATGTCTTTCTCAATATTATTAACATCTAATCTTATGTTGATTAATTTAAATCTCCTTCTAAATTGAATCCCTTAGAATTGTATCAATCGATTTATAAATTTTACTAATAGGTTTGACCATAATTCAGAAAATTTATATTTACCGACCTTTCGATTTGCATGCAACTCCTTTCAATTATGCTAGATCTATTAATTTGAAGGATTTTGACGTCTTGATTGCATGAAATCACACATGAATCAACTTGCTAGCCATATTAACTCAAGACTAATTAAGAACACATAATTAAATCTCTATAAAACTAAAGAATGAATTAAATTAAAATAAAATTACTACAAGGCCTATCTTGGGGTTCTTCTAATCCTAGTACTAATAAAGGTGTAGATCCTAATCATAGAAGACGTAACATCAAAACTAAAGGAAAAATAAAAAAACTAAAAGAAACATGATGAAATCCTTTTTAATCTTCAAGAAATCTACTTTAGATTGATGGAAATCCACTCTGAACGTGTTTCCTTGTTCTTTATGCTCTTTATTTTCCTAGGTTGTCAATTTGTGCTTCCTGAGCCTCTCCTTTCCTTTTCCTCTTAATTTGGCTTTTTATAGTTCAAAACTTAGTGTTGTAGATGGTACTTGGTCACCAACATGGGCATGTGTGATGGCCGTGTTGATTACAAATCATAAAACTCTCGAATTCAAAATAAATAGGGTTCAAATTGTAAACACGGATAAGGACACAAGTGTGTCCATATGACATGAGCATATATACAGAATTTGTGTAACTCCCTAAAACTATGTTACCAATTATTTTGCATGTAGAATGCTAATATGGGCATATGCATCAACATAAGAGTCCATTAACCATGTTGATTTTCATCATTTTTATAACTTAGTCAAAACAACTCGAATTTTCCCAAACTTGTTCCAATTTGTTCTTTTTGCTCCAAGTCAGTGAATTACAACCTAAAAGCAGAATATAAACAAATTATGTATCAAAAATAATAAAAACACTCAAATAAGCAAGCAAAATGAACTAAAAGTAAACCTAAAATGTGAACAATTAAGCACTTATCAAACTTCCCTACACTTAAGCATTTGTTTGTCCTCTAACAAATGAATTTCATTATTCTTAACTTAGTAAGAAACATCTGTCTGAAAAAATTAAACAAATTGAAGATATATATCAAGATTCTCTATTGTTCATCTAATTTGCAAAGTTCATTAAATTGTTAAGCACTTAGCTATTTGCATTAAACTATAAGTCAATCCAATTTACTCCATAATTCTTAAAATTTTAACTCAATTCACATCATTCCATTTAATGCATAAAGTGAAAACATATAAGAAAAATGCTAAATTCCTTAAACATTTTTTCATATCCCCTTATTAAAAACAAAACATTAAATTTAAACAATATAAGGGCATTTAAAAGCTTGTTTGAAAAGTCACTTGACCTTTTAATGCGAGAGTAAACATCTTGTGATAAATATCCCCAGTTACTCAACTTGGTCACTATCTTAAATTGACACGAGCACTGCTCTTTAAATTCGATCATCTTACCAGTACAAAGCCAGTGGAGTGAAATTATTTATGCTCCTTTATTCACATATTACTATTTTTCTTTTTTTTCTTTTTTATATATGTGGAGTAGTGAAAATGATCAAATAGAATTCATAATTAAGTCAATGTATATACAAATTATACATAAAGCATTATAATGCAAATCCAGTATTTGTTCTCAAAATTAGTGAACTAAATTGAAATCAAGTTAATCATTGAAACTTATGACTATTTACCTAAACAAATCAAATCATAATCATAACCAAACTTATAATAAATCATCTTGATTAACATCCTCTTTAAAAAATTTCCAAATTATTCATTATTAAGCTCATTATAACAAAATTGGCATGCTTAACTACTAAGCTATCTCTGTTTAAGTTATAAATAATCCTCATTGTACAAAATATGTAAAAATAATGAAAAATAATGGTAGGAGTTAAAGAGAACTAGTATTCCCCCAACAGTAAAAGAATGTTTGCCTTGTCTAATGTTGTTAACATCCATCTAATACTAGTGAAATCTTCTATACTCTAATGCAAGGGGTGCTGTTATCTTCATAGCATGTGAAACTGAAAGCGCATACCTAACTTTTCACATTAAAAAATTATAGCTATGGTGAGTTGGGATCATATCCACAGGAACATTTGATTAATTCTCGTAATGAAAATAATTGATGCAAAGAAAATAAACGAGGGGGGGGGGTGTTGAGATGATGAAATTGAGAAAACAAAATGAAAATTAAACTAATGCAACCAATTGATCAAAAATAGTCAAAGATGATAAAGAGTGATGAATATATGTAAAACCTGATTCTAGGATCAATCTCGGCCTGCACATGATTAAACATATTTCATTGTTACAATGTTTTCACATCTCTTAGGACCATTGATCGTAAACTAACAACAAGCTCTGTTAATCCCGATTTTCTTTTAGATCGTGTTTAATCAAGATAAGCTCATTAGTTAAACCTAGCTATTAAATAACCTAGAACATGTTCTCTAAATTTAATTGGGCAGTCACATTATGAAATGAAAAACAGATTAATAAAAGCAATAACCACATACACTTAGGTCATTTATCCTAAGTTAGGTTATCCCTAATGATTTGAAACCATTAGTTGCCATAAAGGAATCTCAACACAACAATTACAAATTGTATTAACGATTCTAGAAGTGGGTCATACATAAACAACCTACAATAATGAGAATAATGATAGTTCATACATGAAAACCCAAATCTATAAACATAGGATAACCTAAACAATCTATGAAGAGAGATTCAACATTAAACAATGAAAGGATGTGCTTAACCGTGACTCGGTATCGATTTCACCTTTGAACTATTGTCGAGAAGTTTAGCCCTCCATCTTCTCCATAGATCTACAAGATTAACTCTCTGTCATCTCTTATGTTCCTGAAACCAAGAAAATGAAGCCTAAAATTGTTTCCACCATCAACATAATGTATTTATAGCAAAAACTAGGTTTTCGAGTGAGCTAGCAAAAAGTCATGAGCGTCACTTTTAGTGTCATGGTTATGACTAGCCTCTATAGAGGGCTCACAGCCATGAGCCATGGTGCCATGTCACACCCATGGCAAATTTTTCATGGGTGTGACATAGGTCTCACGACCATGCCTAATTTGTCATGGCCGTGAGACACATTTCATAACCATGACCTTGCATATCTTCATTTATTTTGGTATTTGTTTATCTCTTCATTCTAATCCTTCTACTTCTTGCTCCATAAAGCCAATTATTTCTGAATCTTAAGAAGATGGCTCATTAAGAATGCTTTGAGCTCACTTTAGCTATTATGCTTCCAAATTGTACCTAAGATCAAATATGAACTAAAGTGAGTGTCTTAAGCATTTCAAATCATGGATTAAATGTATTAACAATTAAACACTTATCAAGTTCCCTCACACTTAGCTTTTGACCATCCTCGAGCAAATCATCAAAATCAAAGTCATAAACCAAAAATACTTACTTATTTTCTATATTTCCCAAAAACAGACAATCATTATCAAAGGTGAATAACTTTCAGAAACCATAGCAAGAGCTCAACATTCAACGCTTCTACTCATGATCAATCAATATTCATCACCCTTAGAAACTGAACATTCTAAAGGTAGACTTGGACAAAATGTGTTTAAATAAGATAGATACATAGGTACACTCAAACACCATTCATGATTATGGCATTCCACAACTTTGCATATCATTTCATTTCTCCACCACTAAGAGTCATATGAACAATCATGTATCAAAGGACTTTTCTAAGGTTGCAAGGCGAGATATATTTTAGGTAATGTAGCATAAAAGCCATCAAGAAAGTGAAGTAAAAGTAACAATCAATGAAACATCAAGCGCATAAGATAACATTCATTCAAAACTGGGTGCCATCAGTTGTGATGAATGCAACAATTATTTTTAACAGCTTAAATTCAAGCTCTCACACCATAAATCACATAAAACATAGCCAAATAGAAGGAATCACTTGTAAAAATCATTGATAACAATACATTGAAACTATAAGGAGTGATTTTTCCAAAAAAACATCTACCTCATATGTATCATACTCAAATCACCCATCCAATATAGCTTTAAGAGGAGAAACCAATAATTAACAACTTTTCAAAACAAATGTGATTCCCCTTTGATACTTTATTCAAACATTTTTTTCTTTTTATTTTCTTTTTTTTCCTTTTCTTTAATAAAATTGAAAGAAGCTACATCGATATGGAAATTTCGTTGATAAAATGTAAAATGACATCCCAATAATAATAACCATCCCACAAATATACACACCCCCATAATTATACTTTTGTACATCTATAGTCATCAACAATTAACAAATGCTCTAGTAGCTTTAAGGCTTAGGTAGGACATTTGGTTTAGTATAAACCATGTAATATGTTTAGCACAAAAGAAAAGTAAAATAAAGCTCAAGGGGGCTTATTAAAAGGAAAATCATATAAATAAGTAAGATATTTGGTTTATGCAATTTATGAAACAAGAATGCCTATATCATTTCCATGTTTACACATGTAATAAAAATGTGGTCTTGAATAGAAAATCTAAGCAAAGTTAGGATGTACATGTCATGAAGGTCATATATAAACAAAATGCAGTGAGACTGATATGGGGGTGTCAATCTATAAAGGCTTAAAATCTCGCTGACTTGTGTCTACCACTAGTCACTACTCTTTTAAAGACAATACATATTGACTAATCATAAGAATAAAAAGTATGTGCTAGGTTTTCATGGATTCTTCTAGTCAATTCACTCTCTAATTATGACTATATAGTCTTAAAAGCAATAGAAAAAGAAAAAAATTCATTTGTTTGTTTGATTTTGAAAATTGCCTAAGAAGCCACATAAACAACAATTAAGCCTGAAAACATTTATAAAAACTAACATCCCATCCCCATACTTAAAATTTACATTTTCCCTAATGTAACATCAAACGTAAGAAATGGAGCATTTAACAAAAATAGAAAATGCGAGAACGTAAATAAAAAGAAATCAACTTCCTTTGGGTTGCCTCCTAAGTAGTGCCTTTGTTTATTGTCATCGGCTCAACTCCATGTTGATCTCGTCAACTAACGTCATTCGTATCTTCTAGCATCAACATTTCCATATCCTCTGTTTAGATGCCTTCACAATGCGGCTTTAGGTGATAACCATTCACTTTGAATATCTTGTCAGTTTTTAAACTTTGTATCTCTGTTGCACCTAAAGGAAAGACATGAGTAATAATAACTAGACCAACCCAATGGGAACGCAACTTACCTGGGAATAATTTCAACCTGGAATGATATAAAAACACTTTTTGACCCACAACAAAGCTTTTCCTTGAAATCTTGTGATGAAAAGCCTTCATCTTCTCCTTATATATCATTGCATTTTGATAGAAGTCATTCCGCATCTCCTCCAACTCTTGCAATTGTAACTTCCTATACACACCTACATCATCCAAATTTATGTTGCATCTTTTTATAGCTCAATACGCCTTATGTCGCAATTCCATCGAAATGTGACATGGCTTCCTAAACACCAGTCTATATAGAGACATCCTGATTGGTGTTTTATAAGTCATCCTGTAAGCCTATAGTGCATCTTCTAGCCTCACACTTTAATACTTTTCTAATAGGTTGAACTATTTTCTACATGATTGATTTGATTTCTCGATTTGACACTTTAGCCTATTTGTTGGTTTGGGATGGTAAGAAGTGGAAACCTTATGCATGATGTGATATTTCTTAAATAGTGTTTCCATCAACCTGTTGCAAAAAATGGGTTCCCTTATTATTGATGATTGACTTTGGAATCTTGAACCTAGAAAGGATGTTAGTTTAAACAAAATTTGCAACCACTTTGGTATCATTAGTTCTGGTGGCTTTAGCTTCCACCCATTTGGAAACATAATCAACTGTAAGCAATATATAATTAAAACCAAAAGATGATGGGAAAGGTCCCATAAAGTCAATACCCCAAACATAAAAAATTTCAAAGAAAAGAATAGGATTGTGGCATTTGATCCTCATTGGACAAGTTACAGGATCGTTGGCACCTGTCACATGACTTGCAGAGGATGTATGAATCCTTGAATAATGAGAGGTAGTAGATATAGCTCTTCAAAACTTTATGGGTCATCCTTTTTATCTACAGCTCTTCAAAACTTTATGGGTCATCCTTTTTATCTAAAGTGTCTTCTATATGCATAAGAATGGTAGAAGGCTAAGATAGAAGTTGTTTCACTTTAAGACACATACCTCCTTATGACTTGGCCTATATAGTGCCTCCATAAAATGTAATCCTTCACTTCATTCTTCAACTTATCCCTCTGAGTAGTTGATAAAACAATAGGCAATTTGTTAGTAACTAAGAAATTCATAATGTCTACATACCATGGAGGTATCAATTTGTCATAAAATAGTCATTCATCTAGAAATGTCTCTCGTAAAAGGAAGTCATCTTCTTCTTTGATCAAGCAACTGAGGTGATTGACAACCACATTTTCTTCCCCTTCTTATCTCTTATCTTTAAGTCAAAATCTTGAAGGAATAGAATCCGTTTGATTAGCCTCAATTTTGCTTCTTTCTTTGTAAGTAAGTATTGTAAAGCTATATAATCAAAATAAACAATTACTTTATTACCAAGAAAATATGACCAAAATTTTTCTAAAGCAAAAAACACAGAAAAAAGTTCTTTTTCGGTTATCAAATAATTTAATTAAGCTGGATTAAGAGTCTTCAAAGCATAATCGATGGCATGCAAAGCTTTGCTTACTCTCTATCCTAGAATCATCTCCATTGCATCGTTGCTTGCAACATACATGATCTCAAAGGGGAGGCTCCAATTTGGAGATCGAATCACTGGTGGGGATGTTAAGAGCTCCTTAAGTAAGTTAAAGGCTTCTTTACAATTATCATCAAAATCAAAGGAAACACCTTGTTGTAACAACTTTGACATGTACTTAATTGATTGTTTTATTATTTCATAACAGTTAGTGATTAATGACATAAAATTGCTTAAGATACTCACTTTGGTTCATATGTGGTTTTAGGCACAATTAGGAAGTGATGGAGCTAAAGTAAGTTGAAAGCATGATATTTAGGTCATTTTTTGAAGATTAATTCTCATTTTTTTTCTTAGAGCAAGAAGAAGAAAATTGAAAGACAAGAAGAAGATGAGAAAAATGAAAACACAAAATGCAAACAACGTGAGTTGCATGATTATGCATGGAATTTTACATACAATTTATGTTAATTTAATGGCCATGCAATATGTTAATTAATGGACAATGTATAAGGTGTCCATGTAGCTAAGGTGCAGCAGGTGAAACGTGCATGTGGTGGAAATAAATGGACCAAAAAGCATGCACTATAACATCCCATCACCGATAGGAAGGGTAAAATAGTAAATTGGAACAGGTTATGAGTGTGTAAACTCATCTCGGCACGAGCATGCATGTTATGGCCTCTATATATATATGAATGGAAATTTTTG
>JANSVA010000007.1:9622779-9653307 GCA_025504915.1 Erythroxylum reticulatum
AATGAAAAATAGATGATTTAGGAGTGAGTAAATCTGGAAATAATGAAAGAAAGAAGGAGAGAAGAAGAAGAGATGTTCGGTGAAGAAGAAGAGTCATAATCGTGCTGAAGCACGATCGCAATTTACGACTTTATCAAAAGAAAAATGATGTCGTTATGAAAAGGCTTAATACGTTCTGCTTCAGAAGCAAAACGACGTCGTTTTACTCCTAAACTAGAGTTGCGATTATGCTTCAGTACAATCACGATTTGAGACTTTATCATCAACAAAATGACGTCATTTTGCTAACTTAATATGTTCTGCTTCAGAAGCAAAACGACGTCGTTTTGCTTACTTAATATGTTCTGCTTCAGGAGTAAAACGACATCATTTGGTTTATAATTAATTGTGTTTTCCTTCTTTCTCCTCTAAAAACGTGATCGTCCATGAGCACAACTACGATTCTTCTTCCTCTTCCGACACTTTTCTTAAACCAACTTCTCTAACTCATATTAACACCATTTTCAACTTCCACGAAACTTAAACCATTCAAAAACAAATCCAAAATCCATTACTTCTCATTGACACCAAAAACAGAAAAATCATTCTCTCATCTTCTTCAATTCTACATTTTCAGAATGATAATGCAAAGTTGACCCAAAAGTATTTATTCAGAACATCCTTCAATATTTTTGTTATAACTTCTTCACCCGATGTCCAAATGACATGGGAGTTGAACCATTGGACTTATAACATATAATCTACGTTTCCAAAAAATATCTTATCCATCTGAAATCAATTGGGAGAGATCAAGTGAAAAAGGTGGGACGGGTCTAGTTGAGTGTGCACAGGCGTGACTCCCTCACACCCGTGACTTTTCTTCCTCACACCTATGAGTCCCTCACACTTGCGATTTTTTTCCTCACTCCTTTGAGTCACTCAAACCCATGAATTTCTCCCTCACGTCTGTGAGTGTTAATTGCTATAATGGTTTTAATTGTCACATCATGACATTGTGTTTTCTAATGGTTTCTACACCTGAGAGCATTTTGCAAACTGAACAATATTGATTCTTGAACCAATAGGTTCCTATCACATTATTCTACCTCTCCATAAAAATTGGTAGCATTATGAATTGATTTAACAAAGATTGATTGAATGAAAGTGAGGGAATCTATTGGAATACTATGAGCTGGTATGATTCACTGAACATGCTTGGGTATTTCGGTTATATCTTGATCTGTAGTAATCTAAATGAGATGATTTATGATTTGGAGTAAATTAGAGAAAAAGGGCTACAAATCATCTGAAGAGATTGAATTTTACTTTTGTCTCTAAGAAGTGCATAATATTACTATGCATCAAATGTGACTTTTCTTAAATATTATGCACGGGCATGTGTGATGTTGCACGCCTGTGACTTAGTGCTTTTTGAATGCAAATGATATTTATAAGGGTTTTTGATATATGAAAGATATAGTGATAAGAATCGCAATAAGATACCCGGGATTGTCATTGAACATGCATTGTGCATATTTTTGACATATAGATGTGCACAAAAGAATACTTATACATTTGTGCAAAATAGCCAAAAACACCTTTCATTAAATTTCTCATAATACCCTCAATTACATGGCTTTGTCATAAATTCATCCACAAAATATACAAAAATATCTGACAAAATGTACACATTGATCAAAGGGAAAAGGACCTGATACCTAGTCATTAACATATACTACACATGTCTTCAATTAAAAAGACATAATAAAATCCAACATGTTCGTCCGAATATTTATTGGTGCACCAAGTAATGCCCTAACTTCATCAAACCTACGAACAAGGAAAATATAACTTTCAAACAATTTTGATCCTTCCAGTCCCAACTCTACCAAATGATTAAAAAGTTCTTCTTTTGAAATGGGAAGTGGTTTAACTAACAATGAAGTAGATTTTATAATAGCATCTGCAACTGTCTGAAGGCCAACTTTAATTACATCTTCACCATCATCTGCCTTGTTTTTCCTTTCTATGATGTTCCTGGGTTTGCAGTTTGTGAATGAGCTAGCATTCCCATTGGAGATTCAGTGCGACCACCATCCATCTTTACATTTTCTTCAAAACTTAAGTCATTCTGAGTCTATATATCATCATTTTCATCCATGGTGTTTGAAAACCCTCTATAGATAGAAATGGTGTGCCTTCTTATCTCCTGTGTTGTTTCAGTATGCTCGTTAGTTACTCTATCACGTCTATAAATCTCAACCATCTTCTCGTAGTTATGAAAAGGCTTCTGTCTCCACTCAGCAGCTTCTAGTTTAGCTTGTTACAAAAAAACTTATTAATGAATCAACAAATCACAGCATATATCAGATTTTCTTCCAACAAAATAATAAACAAGTTCACCTGGATCAAGGCCCCCCACACTTCTGGCTTAGCAATCCACATATTTGTTAACAGACTCTATGCAAATCCACTACCTGCATTTGAAAATAAATCAAAACACTTACTCCATTTGTTCTTAATAATCTTGTTCCGATTTTTTATTTTTTCCTTATCAATTCCTTTATCTGGAAATTTTTCCTTTAGTTCAGCTTTAATTGTATTAAGTGCATGCGTAGTGAACGTCCCACCAACATGATTGCCTTATCGATGCTAGTACAAGGATGCGTAAACCAAAGCATCATCCAGAGCTTGATTCCAAAAGCATGACTCTCTTTGGGGTGGAATTTTCTATGTTACAAATTTAACTACAAAATCTAAAATTTATATCAAAAGCATACACAATATTGAAGCTTCAAAGTTTTCTAAATAATATAAAAGTCTAGAATAATGAATAAGCATTACAAAGACACAGTTGGATGTGAAGACATTAACAACACTAAAAAATAACTTCATATTTAGATACAAGTGGCCAATACATATTTTTAAAGCAATATAAAATCATAGAAAACATAAATTAATTGAGATGTGGTAATATCTAGCCTAAAGTATAATCAGCCCACATATGAGCAACTATGTTATCTCTTATAATTTCTCCACTATGTGCATCATCTTCGTCGTCATTTTCATACCTATCTTGGTTATCATTTTCCCCTCCATCGTACTCTTCATTAAGAAATGGATCATCTAGATCTGCACCAATCAAGAAATTGTGCAGAATGACACAAGCCATAATAATTTTTTTTAGTCTGAATGCTATATGATGATTCTATGGTGGATGCTATAATTAGGAACCATTTTTTTCAACACACCAAATGCCCATTCGATAACGTTACACAATGATGAATGTCAATGATTAAATAATTCACGAGCATTTCGTGGAGGATTCCTTGAATATTCTTTCAAGTGATATCATTCCCCTTTATACGGTGTAATAAGTCCACTTCTCAACATGAATCCAGTATCAACAAGATATTATTTTCCTATCATGAATAAAACTATGTCAAATTGTAATTTATAACATTTATTAGTTAATAAAGTCTGAGCCCTATTTTTACCTTGGGGATTTTAAGTGAGAACTGCCTGATTAGTGCACTTTTCATAATCTGTGAATTGGATGTTATTCCTTCCCACCCAGCCAATACATACGTGAACTTCATATCAGAAGAACAAGCACACATCACATTTTGTGTTGGATAATCCTTTCTCCCACGAAATCTAGGAGCATCTTGAGCAGGTACTTTCGCACGGATATTTGTACAATCAATTACACCAACACAATCCTGACATTGAAGTATATTATTCTTAAATATTAGGGGAGTTTAATATAATTATACTAAGTTAAGAAAAGAAAATAACCTTTAAAAATGGGTAGAATCTACTACTGCTCAATATTTTCGATAGGGTTTCTAATACGTCAGGTTGTCTTAGAAACATATCCTCTAGTTATATAACTGCTTTCAATATATGAAATTGACGGCTTACAGTTTTCCTAGATCAACTCCAAAGGAATGCAATCTCCCGATTGGTAATGTTATGCCCTAATATGTATAGAAACTTTGCTACTTGTTCTTCAACAGTTGCATGTACAGCGGGTCAAAGCATACCTTTTCTAGCTAATAAATCACATAATTTGCCAAATGGTTTAGGTTGCATTCTAATTACATTTCTCCCATTGGAATGAAATAAAATCCTTTGCATGATACTCTCTCTTGATTGCAATCTCTCTGACAGTGTACACATTTGAAGTTTGTCATTCACTTGTCTCTTACGTAACACCTACCAATAGATCACAAGACAAGCAACATGGACAAGTGCTAATTGATGTATACGAATCAATTTTCCTTTTTGATTATTCATTCAATTGCCTTCACCGTTTATGTATAAAAAATAAAATTACTAGTAGTTTTTAGATTGTGAAAATCAAAATATAACAAATATGACATAGATATGTCCATTTATATATACATAATGTTATAAAAGCAACAAGAAGCAACATAAAAGGGAATTTTCTTGTGAATCATTCCCTCACTAAAATTTCAAGCAAAGTAATAGGAAAACAAAGACAAAGAAGACAGCGACGGTTGAAAAATATCCCAAATTTAGACAACACAACATATAAAATGAGTGGATCGCAAGATTATACTTTTAGTAGTTCAACCCATAATGCTCAACCCATAACAAATAATGTTCACTTCGGTGTAAAGTGAACAATGGGTAAACCCATTTGTGTGAACCCATATATAAATTGAACCAAAATAGAGTATAATATCCTCACCCAAAACAAAATGCATCTAATAATAAAAGCAATGTACATATGTTGTTAAAAAAAATCGAATTCGACAATGAACAAAAATAGGTTAAAAAGAAGGTTTCGACAAAGAAGAAGACTCACTCGTGATCAAGTCTTCCAGCTCCTCTTTTGCTTCCCCGCCAATAAACAACATGAGAAGAATGAGAAGTGGTACAACACAGAACACGGAAAGAGAAGCCTGGAAATATTAAGCTTGTGTACAATAAATGCCTTTTAGACAAGGAGTTGAAGGTGGGAAAAATGCATTTGATGAAACTGAAAAGTTTCATATATAAAAGAAACCAATACACATTAGACGGCTGGGATTCACTCCAAACAGTGGTCTGGGTTAGCATTAAAGAGGTCCGGGAAGGGTTAATTAAGCAGAGAGATAGACAGCTATTGCATCTAATTCCTCAATTACTTCGTAGCATACGAAGAAGAGGAGTAAAACAATGCCCCTCCAAAGACAGACCAACGTAAATGACTTTGGGTAGGGTTAGAAAAAATAATTGGTAAGAAGAATTATTGAGGGTATATTAGGTAGTATGTATTTATTAGTTTACGTTCCATCCTAAACCTCCCAAATCGGAGGTTTCTTATTTTCACTGTTTAGGATGGAATGAAACATAACATAAAACCCTCCGCTTTCATCTCATTCCATTATGAAACTCTTAAACAAATGATGGAAGTATGTTACGTTCCATCCCTTTCCATCCCAAACCATCCAACCAAACAGGGCCTAAGTACAAGGGTTTGGTGGTGGAAAAGGAGTTGAAGAATGGCATTTAAAGTCCCACGGTACTCTTCTAGTCAGATCTAAAGAGTGAGAGCGAGAGGGCGATTAGTTGTGTGTCATGATGGGATGGGCTGCAACAGACCTTTGATCAAATTAACAGTGTTCTACCACCAAGCACTGAACTCTAGGGTAAGGGTAAAGGCCTCTACATAGAATGTTCGTAGCATACATAAGCAAAACATAGTTTGGCGTAGGTTGATTAAGTATTCTTCTACAGAATGGAACGAAGGATACTTATGAATGGCTGTAAGTTTGAAATATAATTTTAGGAAAGGGAAGAAGCATTTTCAAGTCTATTTTGTGCATTTGTTTTCTAGATGTTGTTTAAGTGGACTTGTGTTTTGCTAGCTCCAGCTGTTGTTGTTTGTGATATATGATTTCTGCTTTATTTTATTATATATGATTTTTGCTTTATTTTATTCTACTTTCTTTTGTAACGAAGTTATTTAAGTGTCTTTTTGATGTGAATAGGAGATTTGTAGTTGTAGAATGACTTGATAGATCTTGAAATAATCCAGTTGATCCTCTTTATTTGATGTTCCAGACTAAATGTTTGAGGTGTTTAAGTTTTATTTCTAGAAATTATTAAGGTTGTTTTCTTTGCTACACTGCTTTGCTTTACCTTACAAATCTTGCATTGAGTTCAGCATCGTGTATTTATTTTTGAGATAATGATTGGTAGCCTTTGTAAGTTTTCTTTTCTTTCTTTTCATTGGATCATGAATAGTAGCTTAATTTTATAGCTTTGAGTACTTGTTTTGTGCATTTGTTTTCCATATGCTTGTGAAAAGTGGACTTGTGTTTAAAATTGTAGTTTGTTATTGTTAAGATATTTGCAAAAATCAAAGCTGTTTTCTTATTTTACATGACTCCTCTAAGTGCTTTTGCAGCTACTTTAAAACATGTTTTCCAGCTTTGAAGCCCTCAAATCAGCTAAACGGTATGCCCATTCTTGTAGTTTTATGTTTATCCAACATTTTGTCTTAAAACTAGAACAACATATAAACTGACTAATGTGATTTTAGGTACAAGGTGTGCCCATTCTTGTAGTTTTATGTTTGTCAATGAATTGCAGCATTTGTTTGTTTATCCTTGACATAGTTTGTGCATAAAAGATTTGAACCGTGAATCTTGCCGTTTAGAGTTGCGGACTAACTTTATTTTACCATGCTTTACAAATAAAAAGTAGTACCAACTTTAGAAATAAAATTTTGTTAGGGTAGAATTGTTTTATGGTTATTCTCTTACATCGTACATTGAAACTATTTTGAATTATTTCATGGTTATTCTTTTACATAAATGCGTGTGTTTTTCAATCTTGCGTCTTCTCGCAGACTTAGGTGAGTGAAAAGGTTTCTTGCGACACATTGAAGATTATGTTGATATAGAAGTTATTTTGTCTAATTATTTAAAATAAGTCTGAAATATATTTTTTGTTTAATTAACTAACTTTTTAGTAATTTAAAGCCCTATGTTATATTTATTTTCAATATCGTTTCATTATTATTTTATATTGCAATGGCGACTATATAATGAATGTTGCTGACATGAGTCAGATCAGAAAAATTAACCACTGCAAAATGTTGGGAAGACATATGATAAGAAAAAAAAAATAATACTAAAATGGAATTTAATAATTATTATTATTATTAAAAAAGAAGAAGAAAATTAATAATAATAAAGAATTTAATAACAAAATTAAAATTAAAAATTATTAATAAAATTATTAATAATAAGAATAATAATAAATAGAAAATTTATAATAATAATTAATAAGAATAAGAATAATTAATAATAAGAAGAATAATAAAGTTAATAATAATAATAATAATAATAAAAAATAGAAGAAGAAGATTAATAATAATAAGGAATTTAATAATAATAATAATAAGAAGAAGAATAAGAAATTTAATTCCGTTTAATAATGATAATAAAATAATAATAAGAAAATTAATTTTGTATAATAATAAGAAGAAGAAAAAGAAGAAATTAATTTTGTATAATAATAATAATAATAGAAAAAGAAGAAAATTAATAATAATAAATAATTTAATAATAAAATAAAAATAAAAATAATTGATAAATTAATAATAACAATAAGTAGAAAATTAATAACAATAAGAATAATAAAGTTAATAATAATAATAATTTGATCTTTTTATAAATCATTTCTCTATCATTCCAAGTTTACATTTTCAAACTAAACATTAACATATAAATTATTTATCTATTATATTCCTTTAACAAAAAAAAGTAATACTCATTCTACTATATTACTCATCTTTTATCTTGTTAAGAATAAACATTCTATTCTTATCTATCTGAGATGAGAAGGGAGTTTTACGGCATTTATGCTCTTTTTCAACATTTTCTTCTTCATTTATCGTCCATCCTTCCAGTTTTGATAGCCTTGGCAGGGGAAGGTCCCGCGTCTCTTTGCTTAGCTAAATAGGAGAAACGACGGTGAGTACATAAGCATTAATCACTCCCTTCTCTGTCCGCAGAACGAGTGCTCCTCCACATTTGTTACAGTTCTTTTCAGAGAGCAAATAGTGTGTGCTACGCGGAGTCTGGAACGTGGTACAGATCAATTTTTCGAGTAAAAAGAGAAAACGAATGTAGCAAAAGAAGGAATCTTCCTAGGATACCCATTAGACAACGTAACAAGAATAAACTACCAAGCTTAAGATGTTATTGCTGCAATTACAATTGGTCCAATACAAGGAATAACCTTAAACAAATATGATCCCGTTCTCCTTAATAGTATCAAGAATGATGCCAAGCTTACCTTCAATACGCTCGTTCTTTCTAGGCTCGTATGCCATAGCATATACGTCAGCCTCCTTTGACCTCTCAGCAATAAGCTTCCCGACAACCTGACAGGCATTGTTGTCGGTAAGCGATGGTAAATTGTGTCTAAGTTCCTTGGCATTTGTGGTAGCTACTGATATAACTTTGCTTGTACCACGATGCATCACTTTTGCATGGATAAATCTTTTGGAGAAGAAAATATTAAGCAAGAATGGTCTCATATACATGTCTGTCCTTTGTTTCCAGGATTTCTTGTTGGGTCTCCTGGCAAGTTCGCTACGAGATCTCCTGGTCCAGGCAGCTTGAATGAAAGAATTCTACACAAGGCAAGAGAGAAATCCAATAGTTATCCTACAGAAGCAACAACACCAATAAGAGATTATAAAGAAAGGAAGAAAATTGAAATGAAAAATGATCTATTTTGCATCCCCGAGCAACCAACATTACATAACATTATTTGTGTCACCACTTCCAATGTGAAATTAGCTCTAAGATTTTCCAGAAACTGTATTCCACAGAAGCAATAACATAAATAAGATATTGTAAAGAAAGGAAGAAAATCAAAACGAAAATGATCTAATTTGCACCCTCTAGCAGCCTATATTTAAGTAATATTATTGGTATCAACAAGTTCAATGTAAAGTTAGCTCCAAGATTGTCAAGAAAGTGATAACTTGTGCTACTAAGACTGAGGTATGGCAGATATGGAGTACTCAAACTTAGGATTACATATGGTCCAATCTAAACAACATCAACAGTTGAGAGACTACTGTGGCAATGCAATATAATCCTAACATCTGAGGAATGTGAAATCAGCATAACCATTGAGCTAGGTCATTCATACCCCATCTTGTAGCACAAAACTATGTTTTCAGTGTAGCCCAGCCTTAGATCTTACAACAACACTTCTTTCCGGAAAGTAGAATGCCTTGATGTTTTTAAATATTTATGCCTGAAAAATATACAAAAGAATAATTGCTTTTACAGCAGCGAATCAAGTTCCAGGATAGGTAGTGGGGGCCTGGACATTGAAAAGAGTGTCAAAAGGTAATATTTAATCCCACCAGTAACTGGGGTTAGCATTGTGAACCTAAAGGAAAAAGTTGCAGATGAATGAAACCACTTAGGTTTAACCCTAAATTCTGCTGTGATTCCCATCTTCATCCAACCAGTCAAATAAGTCAGAAGACAAAAGCCATCTAACCTAATGAGCATCACTGAAGCTGGTGTATGGAGACTACGTCAAGATGGTGAAAATACTGGTGAAAAGTTTTTTACTTTGACTGGACATTCCGGCCACACATGGGCAGCTGTAAGATTTAGAATATTATCTTGGACGGATGAAAGAATATAAGATCAAGCATATATCACGTCATCTAAATGTACTAGATGGGATATCTTATTCTGCATATGATTTTTGCTTATGCATATTGAATACAAAAAAGTTTTGCCAATGATTTAAGGGAGAGTCTAGGAATGTTGGTGATTATTCTATTTGATGGTTTCTACAATGTTCTTTAATCTCTGGCATTTAAATGTAGGTCTATTAGAAACAATCTCTCTACCATGTAAAGGTAAGACTACTAATGCAAAAGAACTTAAAGTCTATAAGAGAAATAAAAGAGAAAAGATTAATCAATCACAAACTTTAATTTGGTAGGATGAGGATTGGGAATTCAATTGAAATTAAAGATCAAGGCTAAAATTCAAATTGTATTAGGATTCCTTATTAGATAGGAAGTAGCAGTATTATGTTATCCTACTATAGATATGATATCCTAGTTGTTTAGAACTTATAGATTTTTCATTACAATAAGATTTAAATTAGAAATCCTTCTCCTACTAGAATAAGAATTCTAAGAACTCTATATAAATGTCCTGAGCCTTTCATCAATAGCAAGCAATTTGGAGTTTTTCTACAACTTTTAGTTATCAACTAGAAGGTGTGATGCTTTTTTCTAAGAGTGATTCCTAGTTTCCTACCTTTCATTCTTTGTGTTCTTCAATAAATTCCAACAATCCTAACACAAATTCCAGCCCTCTTAAACCTACATTCTAGCCATATCAAACCTATATTCCAGCTTTATTAAAACTGAAATCCTAAACCTAAATTTCTAGCAATCAAACCTTAAAATTCTAACCATACAAAATCTCAAAATTCTACATTGCTAACCTAAATTCAACATTGAAACCTTATATTCCAACAGCCTAATATCAACCAAATTTATAAATTTGTGAGTTTTAGCTACTAGCTAATAATTCTTCTATTTGTCCTACATCAACTGCATACTATTAGAACTCTCCAGACTCCACATTTCAGCAGAACTCTTATTGAGTGTTGTTGTCGTTGTACAATTCCTGCAACTATTAAGTTCACAACTAGCTATGTAACTGCCAGTAATTACCAACATACACCTACAAATTACTTGAAGTACCTGAATTCAATGGCACAGTTCTGCAGCATATGGTAATCCTTAAATCCAGCACACCATAGACTTCATTTTTCCACAAAAGTCTTTCAATATGACAATCATATTTGAAATAGCAAGAACACAATTCAAACGCCAAATGGTATCATGTCTATTTAGCCAATCAACTTGCAAGATGTTTATGCAGAAAGAACATTACATGGAAGGATATTTATGCAACAAAGGGGAGTTCTCTAATGCATCATGCCTCAAAGCTCTTAATCCAAGTATTCCTCTAGTTCCATGGTCTAACATTGTATGAAAAGGTTCTCTAAAGCCTAAGGCTTCCTTCATTACTTGGCTGGCTGCAAGGAAAAGATTGACAACAAAGGATTGGATTATTGGCTCTAATGATGTCATATGTGAATTATGCAATCTAGAAGTTGAAAGTACCGATCATCGTTTCTTCAAATGACATTACACAGCTCCCTTATGGGCTAAAATTCAACACATTCTGAATCTTATATACCTGAAACTGATTGGGATAACATCTTGAGATGGGCTGAGGAAAAATATCTCTCCATAGGACAAGATAAGATATAGTTTACTCAATATGGTTTGAGAGCAATCAAAGAATTTTCAACAGGACAAAAACAGATAAACATATCTTAGCTCAGATTATTTTGCTGGATTAGAGAAACATCGGTGGCTCATCAGGTGATGGAGAAATTGAGTCCACACTCAAGAAGACAATGGAAATTATAAACTCCCTACAACTTCCAGAATAATTTGATTACTTTGGATGTTTTACTTTAGTAGTCTTTTGTAAATGTATTGTCTTACTGCCTTGTAATGTAACTTATTGATGCTTTTATGGCTTTGGAATGAATTCTTCTTTAATTTTTTAAAAACTTTACATGGTAGGATAAGGTGTTCAATAATATTATCACACAAACCATCAAGTGAAGCACGTTCAAGACTTCACCAAAATTTGTATATGATTCACATAATCGAAGTCACCAACAAGCCATCAGTCCAGAATATTATTTCTTAGATGCTTCACCCTATCCAATACATTAGTCTAGGATAAAATCTATAATTAGCATGACAGTTTGGACACGAGCAATCAATAGTCGATGGAAGTTTAAAAGAGTTGAGGTCAATTCGATGTAAAACAATACATGACTCATGCCACTGGCATTATATATTGGGTATATGCATATTAATGAAGATGAGGAGCAAATTTCCGAATAAGTTGTGTCAGGAAAGGAGTCAAGGGACTCAATTCCTTAACTTGGGAAACTACTTGTGAGAAAACAATGCTCAACCATGCTATATCACCGGAAGCTATCTCCATAACATATCAGCTTTTACATGACAGCCAAAATTCTGAATTTTCCAGGATGTTATCTAACTTAGAATCCAGCAGGTGAAAGATTATCGCAGATCTGCCAAAAAAAGAAGAAAATGCTGGAACTAGGCATTTAGTTTTGAAAAGCTTATCGTCGTGCTACCAATAACCCAAAGTTGAATTCACGACTAACATCATCATTTACAAGACTTGACTTTTATAACATACATTTTCCAAATAATGTCTTGAGCCCATTTGCTAGTTTCTCAAACCAAGAAATAAAGCTAAACAATTAGTAATGGATGGGAACAGAAAGTACATAACCTGTTAATCTAGCTCTCTTCTTAATATTGTCTTCTGACTAATAATCATCAGAAGGGTACGGTTTAATCAACTCAATTTGGTATAACATAAATTAAAGAACATTAACTAAAAGTAGCAACTGAAAGCAATCCGCTCATCTACCCTCAAAAGAAGAGAAATCCATCCGCAATCCCCAATTAAATCAAGTTGTACAACATCACTAACTGCATTTATTTATTCATTAACTATGGCTAAAAAGAGAATAAAGTACATACCCTGTTAGGTTGAATTGGAGGGAGTGAAAGTGACTTGTCAGTGAAAGAGAGAGCAACCGAGGGGAAAGAAGAGACCCATGAGAGGGAAGAGGGTTTGCAGGAGCGAGTTGGTAGTGAGTTAGTTGAGAGAAAGGAACAGTTCCACGAAATTTCACGAGATGACGAAGACGAAGATACCGTACAAGCCATCCTCTGCCTGCTCAGGAGATAAGAAAAGAAACTTCAAGGATGCTTCAGCCAGTTGTATGTGTCTTGTCTGCGTCTATTAAGATTGTAGTTAAGCGATACATAAACTCCTAACGGTGCATTGCCCCATTCATCCCACTAGTCTATTCTCTAACTCTTGCATCCTCAAATATATGACCTTGTCTTAAATAGCAAATTTTTAAATAGTTATTAGAAAATAAAAGTGTTAACTTATTCATGGGAAAATAAAAATATGGATATAAAGATAAATATGATTTTCTCTTCAAAAAAAAGATAAATATGATTTAAAATAAAAATGTGTGAGCATTTTAGTGCACAAAAATGTTTGACAATTTTAATTTTATTTCTTGACTAGAAAATACTTAAGGCATTTAATAAGAGAGTTAAAAAGGTTCTTATTCAAGAAATTTAAAGGGGTGCCTCATATGCTTTTTTTAAAATGCAACAATTCTACTTAACAAGAAGGTCCAAAAAAGTAAATAAGTAATTAAATATTTTCTCGAAAAATCAATAAGATAAAATAATAAAAGTTAAGTTCTAGTTAGTGGAAAAGTTAAATATTTCTTTTTTTTAAGAGAAGATAATACGTCTTTTATTAATTTTTATACACATAATTTATTCATAACCGAATAGAACTTTTTATTTTAACAAAAACAATTTTAAGGAAAATATTATTCTCATAGAAAATATTATTTACATAAGAACTCGTTCTAATAATTTTATTATTGAGTAAAAGTTAGTAGCAGGAGCAAAGTGATGATGTTGGGCAAGCTTTACAATTTATAACCCTCAAAATATTGCTAGTGCATGGGTTATGAAATGTAGTATGTGAAGGGTCAATCCTACGAAGAGGTGTGAATTAATATAATCTTACATTATCTAAGGCTAAAAAAAATAATAAAATGAAAATAAAATTGCACATGAAAGTAAATATTGGAAAGTGATTATCAAGAAGTAAATTCGCAAGTTTAACACAAAAAGAAAGTGAAATCGAGCAACACAAAAGTCAAAAACATAAAATTGAAGCTCAAACGCATACTCTAACCCACAAAACACTTAAGACATAAATATTTCACTAATACACACAATTCTAATCTAAACACGCACTAATCGATTAAATTTAACCACTAATCACATCCTAAATTACCCACAAAATGTGATGTAATGTATGACTATCCATATCCCCACAATTAAACGTTTGCTTATCCTCAAGCAAAAACAAAACAAACAAAATGCACAACACATCAAAACACAAAACACGCAAATGCAATAATGAGGCAACAACATTCAACTCATAAAACTAATTTAACTACGAACACTATCCCTCAAGTTGTTTTAACTTGTTAACTTGCGAAATGTGCGTCTAAGTACCTTAGACTAAATATAGATATTAACCAGGACCTTAATGTCAAAATTTGTTCACCCTTTTCACTTGCACACACACATTGATAATCATTTGTTCAATAAAAAATGTAACTATGCCTAAGTAAGATTTCATGAAAATTTAAGTTATTCACAAGGTCGGTAGGTTTTATTTGTCAAAACATTATTTTTATTCATTTTTATAGACATGAACCTAGTCTTTTATGCAAAGGAAAATATTTGTGATGAATGTCGATCTGGTTACTCAACTAAGTCATATTTTTATTAAGCGGCTTGGTTAGAATTTCATTAAAGCCTTTTGATGCAAAGGCACACATTTGTGATGTGTGTCGATCTAATTACTGTGTTACATCACATTCTCAACTGGTTACTAGCTATATTCATAACATAAAGGCCAGCTATATTCAACTAGCTACTAGTTATTTTCATCATCATTTTTTTATTGCCTCTCTTATTTCTTTAGCTAATCGTTCTCATGAAAATATACTAGCAATACTACTTATTCAATTGACCTAAAATTATAAATGCATATTTGGCCAAAGTAACCTAGGTCACTAATTTCGCAAGCTAATAACTCTTCACAACTTAAAAGATTATGTTCAAAGCTAAATCAATTTTGTTAAATCCTAGCCATTGACACATTGACACAAATCACATTATGCAACCTAAACAAACTAACATAAAAATATGCAAAATTCACATTCAAAATAAAAAGCATACAGCACACATCCCTCCCCACACTTAGACAACACACTATCTTTAATGTGAAAGGAGCAAACAAAAACACAAAAGGTGGGAATAAACATAAAATAAAACAAAACATAAAGACAAAATTTAAAAGATAAAAGGCTAGAACACAAAACCATCATAGTGATGGAGATGGAGATTACTTGTGTTTGACGCCCGAGATTGCTTCCCTATCTTATAGTTAGTTCAAAAAAGAGTAAGAGAATTAGTAGTCCAACCGATTCCAGATCATTGATACTTATTTATGGAAACAAAAACAACCTTAATTGCATAAAAATTTAAATCTATCAACTAAACATGCTAAGTTATAGTCATTAGCTTGACCTGACAACTCTGGAACTTGTTTAATTCCTTGAAAGGAAAGAGATTACTTCTTTTTCCTTCGGGATCACTCCATTAAGATACAGTTTGCGTTAATGCCCATTAACCTTAAAGGTTTCCTTGGTTGCATTTTCTAGTTTAAGGACTCCTTGATCGAAAACTTGGATGACCGTAAAGGTCCACTCCATCATGATGTTAGCTTCCCTGGAAACAGCCTTAACCTCAAATTTTATAGCAACACTACATCTCCTACCTTAAATTCCTTCTCCTTAAGATGAGATTTGTTCCATCTCTTTACCTTTTTCCTGTAAAATTTGGCATTTTCATACATGTTGTAACGAAATTCCTCGAGTTCATTTAGTTGCAAAAGTCATTTTTTTCCCATTTGCTTCCAATCAAAATTTAACACTCTTGTTGCCCAATATGTCTGATGCTCTAACTCAACCAACAAATGACAAGCCTTACTATATACAAGCCTATAAGAAAATTTTTCGATCAGTGTTTTAAAAGCAATCATATAAGCCTATAAGGTATCATCTAACTTTAACACCCAATCCTTCCTGGAGCTATTCATCGACTTCTCCAAAATTTGTTTTAGTTCCCGATTAACAACTTCCAATTGTCCACTAGTCTGCAAGTGATAAGGAGTAGCAATGTGATGATAGATTCCGTATCTTTCTAGGAGAGTATTAAAAGATCTGCGACAGAAATGTGTTCCCCCATCGCTTATTATATTCCATGGTACTCCAAATTGATTGAATAACCATTTGATGAATTTTTACATAACCTTTCCATTATTTGTTAGAGATGCCACAACTTTGGCCTAACGTGATACGTAATCCACCTACACTATAATGTACATGTTCCCCATATAGGATGGAAAAGGACCCATAAAGTCGATGCCCTATACATTGAAGACTTCAACTTCCAAAATGTTAGATAAAGGCATCTCATCTATTTTGGAGACGTTACCTATTCTTTGACATTGATTGCATTGTTTTACGAAAGCTTGAGCATCTTTAAACAATTGTGGCTAATAAAATCCACACTCGAGTATCTGAGCTGCCATTTTTTTTGCTTTATAATGGCCAACATATTGACCTTCATGACACTATTTTAAGATATCCAACATTTTTTCCTCGAGAACACATCGCCTCATTAACCTATTAGCATATGTTCGATATAATATTGGCTCATCCCATAGATATTGGGTGAACTCATATAGGAATTTCTTCTTTTATTGATAGGATAGATCATAAGGAAGCTTATTACTAGCAACATAATTGGCGATATTGGCAAATCATGATATCGCCAAGCTATCGAGTAACATCAGGGCCTCATCAGGGAAGCTTTCATTAATATCATCATCTTGCTCGCATTCCCCTCCTTCCAGATGTGATAAGTGGTTTGTGACCACATTCTCCGCTCCCTTCTTATCTCATATTTCTATATTAAATTCTTGTAAGAGGAGCACCTATCAAATAAGTCTCAGCTTTGCATCCTTTTTGGCAAAGAGGTATTTTAAGGTAGCATGGTCGGTGAAAACAATCACTTTAGACCCTAGTAAGTACGATCAAAACTTATCAAATGCATGCACCACAGCTAGTAATTCCTTTTCTATGGTGGTGTAGTTAAGTTGAGGTCCTGTAACGGTCTTTCTTGTATAGTATATCACATGCAACCTTTTTGTCCTTCCGTTAATCCAATATATAACCTATAGCTTGGTCGCTTGCATCTTATATGACCTCAAATGGAAGCATTCAATCCTATGACTTTAAAATTAGGGTTGATGTCAATGCCTCCTTCAATTGATTAAACACAAATAAACAATTTTCATTAAAAAGTAAAGGCACACACTTGACTGATAAATTTGTCAAGGGTCTTACAATTTGTGAGAAATATCTAATGAAGCAACGGTAGAATCCTACATGGGCTAGGAATCCTCACACCCTTGACGTTGATTGGAGATGGCAACTTTTTTGTCACTTTGTTTTTTCTCTATCCTCTTCAAATCTTTGGTGCAAAATTTTGTGCCCAAGCATTATCCCCTCCTACACCATAAAGTGGCATTTATCCCAATTTAGCACTAATTGTCATTCTTCATACCTTTGAAGTACCCTATCCAAATTAGTTAAGCACATCTTGAAAGAGTCTAAAAATTAAAAAAATCATCTATGAGTACTTCCATTATGTCCTTGATCATAGATTTAAAGACATACATCATGCATCTTTGAAATGTGGCTGGAGCATTGCATATTCTAAAAGACATCCATCTATACGTAAAGGTATCGTAAAGACATATGAACATGGTCTTCTCCTAATCCTCGGGGTAGATGAATATCTAACTATACCCTGAGTAACCATCCAAGAAATAGTATAATGAATGACCAACCACTCTTTCTATCATTTGATCTATGAATGAGAGAGGGATATAGCACTTTTTATTCACCTTATTGAGTTTGTGATAATCATGCACACCCTCCATCCCGTGACTATTCTTGTTGAAATTAGTTCCCCACTTTCACTCTCCATTACCATCATTCCACCCTTCTTTGATACACACTGTACTGGGTTAACACATTCACTATCAAAAATAGGATAAATTATCCTTGCATTGAAGAGTTTTACTACTTCTGTCTTAACCACTTCTTTCATGTTAAGGTTCACTTTGCGTTGGCGTTCCCTCACCGCACTATAGCCTTTTTTTAGGTTTATTCGATGCATACACACATTTGGACTTATACCTCAAATATCGAATATTTGCCACCCCATGGCCTTCATCCACTTTATAACAAATGCCACCACCTCGCTCTCTAATTTCCCATTTAGTTGATTGGAGATGATGGTGGGTAGGGTTTGACCTTCACCTAGGAAGACATATCTGAGATGTGTAGGAAAAGGTTTAAGCTCTAGCATGGGTGGTTTCTTTGAGGAATGTGGTATAGGTGCTTTGGTTCAGATCATTATGTCTTAATGGGTTTGAACATCCAACTCCTCTATCTCCGCTTTGTTTATCCCAAAGATATGTATGATTCCTACTGAAGTCAAGTCTTACACTTATTAAATGATCAATGAATAAAGTCCTCAGATGACAACAAGGAGGCTCACTCTATTATTAATATCTTTTTTGACTAATGCATTAGCTAGGATAATTATTTGTAGTGAATCTGACTCCCTAATTATGTCGAGAATTCCAAGTTGAGTCCATTTATCATGCCAAAAGGAGGACCAAACTCCATTTTCAATTTTTTAGTTGAATTTTAGTCTTTATTCTCTCCTTAATCATAAGAAAGTGAACCATAGTCCATGAGGTATTATATATTTAGCATCCTCTATATCCTCTTCACCATTCATATCTTATAGGTTTCTTTGAGTGATATAACCCCTAAACTTATCCCCATTTTAGGCAAGCATATCTCCATGTACTTATGCTTAGCTAGAGAATTATTGGAAGTAGTACCTTAATAAAGAAATCTCCTCAAAATTTTATAAATAGTCTTAATTATGCTAGATGGGATTATTAATTAGGAAGGCCAATAACTATGGATGCAATTTGACATTTAACTAATGAGATGAACTTTTCTAGTAATTAACAAACTCTTGTTAAACTGACTATACAATTTTATGCATATTTTTTCTATTAGTAGGTGAAGATGAGTTTAAGGTGGCTTTCTTAAAGAGATAAGGACGCCTAAGTAAGTGGAAACTTTAATAATTTTATCAATGTTATAGAGGATAACCAGGAAGCATTCTATATGACACTAATTGACAGGTACATTCCATTTTTCTCTACATTGATAGCTAGTCTTGAGATGCTTTTGAATTTATTCAATCTTACTATTAAAGCACTTAAGAATAATATATTAGCTTTAGAAAATAACAATAAACCGCTAACAAAGGCTTTAGGTAAGTTTTTTACATTTAACATTTTTAGGAGTTTAGTTGACACCTTTAGGCATAAGGTGAAGATAAGGTGAGATAAAGGTCCACTTTTCTTAATCATTTCTTTAATAAACTTAAATGGCTCTCTATTGATTTTAACATTAATGAAAAAAAATTGATGCATTGCTCAATCCAACCAATACAAGTAAAACCTAATTTCTTAGGGGTGTTTAAGATGAAGCACCAATTAAGTGAATCAAAAGCCTTATGGAAGACAGTTATTCATGTATAAGAACTAATTATTCATTTGTATAGGATTGATAATGTCCTTTAAATCTTTCACATAGTTGTTTGATTTTAGTTTTTTCTTAATTATAGAGTTCAATATGATTATTAATCATATTTTGAAAGGCTTAAAGCGTGTCTTGTTGAGCATTAATAGATCGAAAGGTTTGGCAGAACAGGCATAATTGAATAAAATTGTTTATGACTATTTTTGAAGAGATAATAAGGTAAAACTAGACATACTTTATTCTAGATTATTGTAAGAAATATTGTGTTCTCTGTTTACTATTATATTTTGTAAATCCACATAAATACTTCGAATCTATTTGTATTTGAAATTCAACATATAATAAATCAACTTTCCATTTTTGTAGAGTTTTGATACATGCAAGTGTTTCTTTCTTATGAATAGGATAGTTACTTTCAGTGGGAGTAAAAGTCACATTGATATATTTACAAAACATGTAATTCCTTGAATAAGGGGGTTGTGCCAAAAGGTAGCCTACCTATGTATCCATGTTTGCATCAATTTGCACAATTAAATTGTCCTTGTCTTGATAATTATATAAAGTAGGTTAGTTTTTACAAAGAGATTTTAATAGTTTAACTGCTTTTATGTCATCATCAGTCCAAGACCATTAATGTTTTATACTACATTTTATTTGCAATGGTTTTCTAACTTATGCTAAGTTCCTTAAGAAACCTTGATCTGATATATAATTTAATAGTCCTAAAATTCGTTAAACTGCAGTGATTTTTTTTAATGTATCAGGAAATTGATATAATTTTCAAGAATGTTTGGTTGTAATGTTAGAAAGCCATTAGAAAATTCTATTCCTAAATATTAAGTATCTTTTTGGGCTAATTTTATTTTCGTTTACTTAAAATTAATCCTTTGGATTTGCATTTTAATAATACTTGTTTAACTTTTTGTAAATGATCATCTTTAGTATTATTTGAAAAGATAATGATTTTTCTTTGGATTATATTTTTCTATAAGCTTGTTTTCTAAAAAATTTTCTATAAGGTTTAAAAGGTTTGTTTTTATTTTTAGCATATTTTTTCCATTTATAATGTTTCAATCTTGGGTGTTTTGAATGAGGATATTTGTAAGTCGTAAAGTCACAGCCATATTGTTGTGGGACTTCTGGATATTTAGAACAACACAGTTGAGTTTCTTTATGTCTTAGTCTTTTATGTAATTTGGCTTCTAGATATTTTTAGGATAACACTTATTTTGTAATAGAGATAGCTCCTCCTAGATTATAAGTAACTAAATTCGCAGTTTGTTTTCTTAAAATGTTTCTTCTACCATTCTATTTATTGAATAAGGTAATTTTTGAATAAATATTTGGTTATACATTTCTTAATCAGGATAATTTATTTTGTAATAATATGTTTTAAATTCACAAATATATTCTTCTAAATAACAAATATTACATATTCTCATATCGAATCTTTGTTAAACTAAACTACTTCAAGTTCTAGATTGAGAGAGTAAGAAGTTAGTATAGAAGAAAGAGAAGTGAGGAGAGGATAGGGTTCAAGTGAAGCATAAGTGTCCCAGAAGAGCAGGAATGTACTAAAAGAAAGGAATCAAACTAGGTACTAAATATTATTAAAATCCATCTCACTAGACTCTTCCCTAAACATAACTAACCATTTTAAGGACCTAGTCTTTATTCCTTTTTATTTCTTCATAAAGTCTCAAGCTAATTTGTATAAGCACACATGTGCCATCATTAAAGTAAAAATTACAGGAGTATTATTTTCAAGCATATACTAAAAACTTAGTCGAAATTAGCAATCATAATCTTCTGCAGCCTTCTACAATCCTACATCAGGAATTATAGGTTGCGGTCCAATCCTTCTCTTTCTAAGGCGCTTTGCAATGATGAAGGAAGCTCCAGATATTGTGAAGCATTAAGCCTATGTGAGTGTGATAGTGTGAGCTCAGATTATCAAATGTCACCATCCATGATCCACCAATGCACTCTGTAATATTCTTCCCCACTCATCTCCAATTGAACTCCACCTGGGTGGCTTCCTTCTTATTCATTTACGTCAAAGAATGCTCTCACCTCAGCCCGCCTCAATAATATTGAAGTATTGTAACACTTATGATAATATTGCTCTGGAGCAATAGAAACTTGTTTCTTGATGCAAAAAACATAAATATTTTATTTAACAACCAACAATAAGGATAAGGGAGGGTCAAGGAATGAGGGAGGGCTTTGTGAGAAAAAGAAAATGAAACATAGATCATGGGATCATTTTGTTTACTAGTAATTTAATTATCTGCTTAATTTTAATTCAATGTTTAATTAAAAGGGTGGTTCTCACACTTAATAATAAAACAAATATTTTATTTAATTAAATTTGGGTTCCGCCTTATCACGTCAGCGTTGACATAGTATAGGGGTCTGTTAAAAAATTATTTTACAAGTGTCAATTAGCACTAACCTAGCACTTAATAGAGGAATTTAAATTTTCCATTAAGGTGGGGTTAAACTTTAACATTTTTTAAATGATAGGGTTATAATTGTTCTCTCTAAAATGTTTGAGTGAATCTTGTCAATTAGTGCAAAATTGTAACACCTCCTATAAGGAACCTACAAGCATCCACACATATAGTAACCAAATCCTTGTATAAGTATTCCAGGTATATAATTTTATTCAATGCTATACATATACACATTACAAAACTCCCTAATACTTGACATTATCATTTAAAAATAGTAATACATCTTTACATTTACATGTTAATCCAAAAAAAACGTTCAATTTCCTTTTTTATTACATATGCAATCATCTGTAACTAAAAACACATTCCAAAAGTACTTTTTCTTTTATCTGTTGGCCTTGGTCCCTGTAGATGTTCCTTATACCTCACTACTATGACTTAGATCTACACAGATTAATATTCATGCTAAGCTTGAAAGTTTAGTGGGTAAACACTTAGTTTGGATGACTACTCAAAGCAGTCATCCGTCAAGCACATACATTCATGAAGATCGCAAAAATATAAATAATGATGGCATACTTAATCAAATAAATAATGCAAACATGCTTCAATATCTTTTTTCTCATACCATAAATTCACCTTCAAAACTCAAACATTAATATTAAATACTCAATGATACAAATTGTCAATACAAATGCAAATTCTCATTCATATACTGATTATTTATATTGTCATGTTGTATTTCTTATGTATATCTTTTTATTTTTGTATTAGACCTGCACATTTTCTGTGGGTGTAGATAATGAGTGTTATGGATATTCGAAGATATCAAACTGTGGATATGCAAAAGTATCAAACTGTGGATACCCGAAGGTATCAAACTGTGGAAATCGGTGGTGTCAAATTGTCGCAGCTGCACTGTAATCCTATAGGCATGCCCATCTATCCACAACCAAGACATTAGAGCAGGCACTATAATATTTCCTTTAACCATTTGCAATTTTCATAATTAATATATTAACGACTCATGTGATATATATTTCAAGTCATAAAATCTATATTTGCGTTCATACATGCAAATCATGGCTTACCACCATCAGAAAGGCATCAAAATCGCACTTGTATAATCATATTATACATATATGGGTAATGAATATGCATACAAATCATTTATATAAATGTAAATTTTCTTTGGAATGCATTATGCTCAATCTTATATTACAATTTTTAGTCTCTCAATTCACATATGGCAAGTCCTATTTCATTTATTTCTAGGTGTTTGAAAATTTTCACATATTCATAAAGGTTTAGATAAGATGTGGTAGAAATTGGAATAAAAAAAATGCCACGGTCGTGACATACAAACACTTTTTCTATTCAAACCACTACTTGTTCCTTAATATTCATATACAAAACATCATAACTGGGCTTTTAGGTCTTCTAGACATTTTTCCCTATGTCTATAGTTTCTATATTACCAACAATTAGACCATTTAGACTTCTAAATCATTAGATATATGCATAATATCACAAGCTGCTCAAAAACAGGGGCAACATTAGGTCACCTTTTTACATATCAATTTCCAAGGTCATAGAGGTAGAATTAAGTCAATGTCCCTATTAGAGATATTTATATTTATGTCTAAGGTTTCATATGCAACTAAAATTACACAATTTCGAGATTTGTAGGCTAAGTTATGACTCAAACAATGTGACTGATTCAAACAAATCCTAGACAGAATTCTACTGCACAATACTCTCTTGTCATATACAACCAAGTTCAAGCAAAGTAACACCAAAATAAAACTAAAGCAACATCTTAGAAATAACTCCATATCCAAATAAATTTTTATATCCATTCAGTCATACACAAATATAGAAATCAACTAAGTGAAGTCTCAAACCTTAAATTTGGCTTTCCTTCCCTTCCTCTTTAGCTTTGCTTGAATCACCAAGTGAGAAATGATGGGATGAAGAAGGTGAAATGGTGAGTAGAAAAATCTAAAATTAAGTCCTTAAAGTTTTTTCCATCTCCCCTCTCAGTATACCTTTTCATGAATTTTCTAGTCCTAGACACAGGTTTCAATTCCATTGGACCATATGTCACAATCCTATTAGACTATGTATTACAATCCCATTGGACCACAGGTTATAATTATAACATACCACTCTCATAGAGCATATACATGGCATACCAGAGTATATCCAAGCACATACCCTATGGGAATGGCACGTTAGAGCAAACACATTATCTTATTATGGCATCACACATATCATAAGATATTTAAAAGATCAAGCATTCTCATCTCATTCACAAACTTAACATTTTTGTCATTATAATTTATAACTCATGTATAAACATTACATATTATGCGAGAGTTTACAACTCCATACAAAATGTTCAACATGAAATGGGACGCTAATTAAAAATATTCTAACTAGACTCTTCAAAATCAGTTAAGCAGACCTTTAAGTCATTTTGTCCCCAAAAAGTAGGTACTATACTTTTACTTTATCACCTTAGGAGCTAGAACTCCTTTAGACCTGAAAAATAATGTTGCAATTTTGATGAGTTTGCAAACTCAGTGAATAAACTATCGTCGATGCACTCACTCATGTCAAAACATAATAAAAATTATAAAGTTCAATTCATCAAGCATAGCATGTAATTCAGTAATTCATATACATCACATTCTTCTTAGATTTAAACAATTCAATATTTTACCTCAGTTCAATAAGGCACATCAATTCAGTCATTCAACAAGACATATTTGTTCGATCATTTAATACATACATAAGAATGCCTATGTAAGTGCATATATGACTCCAATTCATTTTTACTTTGTTATAACCGAGTGTCTATACTGTCTCGTACCCATCGTAAATACCGAGCTTATTTTTTATCTCTATCTTGTATTCATTACAGATACCGAGCTCATTGTATCTGAGCCTAAGGCTCTTTATCACATTTTTTAGCTTAAAGCTCTTTATCACACTTTGGATACTCCAGTCACAACTCCTTTATCTAATCATTCATAACAATATGACGGAATGCATCAATTCACATAATATGATATCAATAACTTTCATTTAATGTGCACAACCATTTATCACATTCATCGGATACGAGTCTAGCATTCAACATTTAGTACACATTTTCCATATTCACATACAATTAGAAAGCACTTCCAATACAATTCCAAATATCAAACTCCTTGAACCATCAATGTCCGAAATTATCACAATCATATCAATAACAGTTCAATATCTAAAGTTAATAGATTCAGTCATAGTGGAAAAACATCAAGGGTAACTCACTACATATATAATTCAAATAGAAGCACATATATAATTTAGTTTACATATCTAGGTTGACTCATAGTATGCTCCAGTTAAACTATTTCCTGATGACTTGGTAATGTCTCGATGCTGAAGATCAATTTATGCTTTTTTAATCATGCAATACACACATAATTCACGTATTACTAAGTTGATCAATCACATAATTATTCAAACATGCATATGTATATGTGTCATGTCTACTGTATGCTCAATTGACTTTTCCCAGGTATGTATCCCTAATCATAAGTCTTAATCATTCAAATATTATAGCTTGTATATAACTTGTAATTAGGTTATGCTTTAGGTAAGTTTGATTTCTCTAAATTCATCATTCATTCATTCACTAATCCTTTTCTAACATTATATATTCATACAAATTTCCCAATTCTCATTCATTCATACCTAATTCATATGAATCATATCCTTTAAATCACATTTGTATTCATAAGAACACCTTTACACCTTTAACAACTCATAAATTTTAGATTTAAGTATATTGATATCAAGATAATCGATTCCTTAAGTTATCACATCAATTAACAACCTAGACTTATCGAACCCTTAGTCAATTAATCCAACATCAAACTAGGTTCATTTCATGATCCAATTAAGTCCAAATGCATGAAAGTAAAGTGACTTATCCTTAGTTAGTTCAACAACCACACAAAACATAAATTTTCCATTTCAAAGCATTACCCACAACCATGAGGTACCTTCCCAAAATCGCGAGATGATTGACCTAAAAGTTTTCTATCCATTTTTCTTGAATTCTTTCCAAATTTTCACATATTTATACCAAATTCATAGTACGTTCATCATATTCTATTAATTATACCTCAATTACACCTTAATTATACTTCAATTCCTCATCAATTTCATCTCCAATTTAACTCAAAATTATCCAGTTGGCAACTCATAAACTGTGGTCTTTTATGTATCAAAAACTAAAACAGAAACTATCATTCACTATCATATATGTAGTCCTAAGGTTTTTCTTTCCAAATTCAAAAACATTTTAATAACACCTATCTTTATCATAAATTCACCTTCATTTATACATCAAATCTCAACTTAAATCATCCATCAAATTCCAGCATAACTTCATCATCAATACCATACCCAAGTTCATCCCTAATTAATCATCATAAATGTTATGCTAACATATGTCACAATAGATCAATAAATCAGTTATTTGTTCAGCTTAAAACCTCTTCAATGATGAAGCTAATGTAGCCTTCCAAGCATAACATCACAACTCCAAGAACAAGGTGGAAATAGAAAAGGATTTCAACAACAAGATGAAGACAGTAGAATATTGGAGGGGTAAGGTGCAGAACTTTGGGCAAAACTCAAGGTTGTGAGAGTTGTGTGTGTGTATATAGGCAGTGAGCAAGAGAAGAAGAAAGTGTGCAGCAAAAAAAAAGAGGAGAAGATGACCATCTATATGTGTGGGTGTTGTGGGGTATACGTGTATGGTGAGTGTTTGGACACTTATAAATTAAAGACCCAAGCTACTTTTTTCTATTTAAACTTCCAAAAGTCACTTAAATACTTAGTCCATTTTTCACTTAATCTCTAAGCCACTTATTATTCAATCTCTAGCCATTTGTCACTCAATTTTCTAAGTCATTTGTCACTTAATTCTACAGCCACTGTCACTATTTCATAGGCCTAGTCAATTTAAAACCATATATATGAATTTTTCTTGCCATTTAACATCTTTCCTAGCCTAGATGCATATATCACTTCATCAATCACCCAACTATAACAATAAATTCCAATTTACTAATTGTAGTTCATCAAAGCAAAATCCAAGACATAAATAATACTTAATCATATCATAACCATTTTAAACCTTTCCTAACTTGGAATATGTCAATTGAGTGCATATGCTATCCTTGCAACATTTCTAAATCATGATTCATGTGTGTATGAATATTATCCATGTAAATGAAATACACCTCAAGAATTCTCAAATGATAGAATTCATATGAGTTAATCTAACCGTTAGGCTCCCAAGTATAAAGACAGGCTATTACAATAATTCTATTAGACTATATGTTAAAATTATATTGGACCATGTGTTACAATACTATTAGACCATGTGTTACAATTCTATTAAACCATATGTTATAATTATATTGGACACAAATGCTTAAATCTTATTAGTCCATGAGTTGACTTTAGGAAAATTACATATTGGTCCTTCTTCTTCTTTTTATTCCCACATTAGCCTATAATCTTGTCAATTTATTTCATTCCCCTATGAATTAAGTTTCTGATGGCATAAATTTCATGCAGATTAGTTAATTATATCAAGATTTATACCCCAGAACTATAGGCTGTTTGAAAACAAGCACAGTAGCAAGAACTTAACTTCAAAACATAATTCAAAACTCTTAGAGGTAGAATCAGATTTCGGTTCCTTCATGAAAGTTTTTTATACCTATATCTCTAGTTTAATCTCTAATTAAAATTGTTCAGTTTAGAGTTTTATAGGCCAAGATATGGAAAAATTATAGAAATTTGTTCATTAGAATCTATCCATTTAGTGAGGTACACATCCCAAATTAACTAACTTCGGTCTTCTCATGCAAGAGCAACACAAAAATACATCCAATTCAACCAAAATCTTCTCATTTACTTATGGAATACTTCTTTAGTCAATTCCCCTCACAATGCTTTCATAAATCCAAGCAAACACATCAAAAATTTCTATATATATTTCATGTCTAAGTATGTATGTCCATATTAAAGCGAACAAAATTTCCATTTACCTTTGCCTTTTACGTTAAGTACCATTATATTTGTTACTATACTTAGATGTACTTAATTCATTATGTTCACTTTTTAATACACCCTAGACACAATATAATACTTCCAGGGTATATGTTAGGGCCTTACAAAAACTTAGGGTAAAAAATGACCCTTTTGCCTTTCTAAAAATAGATAGCCTTGTTAAAACCAAATTTATCATTATTAATGATTTGGTTTATAATTATGTCATTATGATATGAGATAATTGCACTATTGTTTTAGCACTTGGTACTAATTTGACTTATATTTTATTTACATACTTTATTTTATCTCTCTAATAAAGAAAGAATAAATTTGGGTAAGTTTAAGTTTAGTTAAGGTGATTTTGGGATGATTTCAAAGTAAGGAATCAAAACATTGGGATAAGGAGTCATATTATTGAACAAGGGCTAATAGGGAGTTAATAAGAACTCATCTTTAGGAATATAAGATTATACTGCTTCATTATATTTCTTCCCATTTTTGTCTAAAAGTAACACAAGACTAACTCGAGGATGTGTTTGAACAGTGTCGACAGTAACTTCTGCCTAAAGAAAGATAATCCAAGAAGGGTGTAAAGTAACATAGTGTTGGCCCCTTGAATTTTTTTTCTTCTTAATGAATAAGCATGATTAGATTAATTTTGGGGTCTTGCTAGATTAATTTGTGTTGGAATTAATTAGTATGGTAATGTGAGTAAGATAATATGATATAGGTTAAGAGAATTAAAGTGTTAAGGGGGTAAGTTGCATGAGGGGCATTTTGGGAAGATTTCTTAAGGGGGTAAGCTTTAAGGCCTTGAAGGAGGGGCAAAATGGGAAGAAGTGTTGGGCACTCCGCCCCTGTGAGTCACGAGCCCGACGTCCTAAGAGACATCCGAGCGCGTATCCCACAAGAATGGTGTGCCCCCACCAAGAGAAACTGACTTCTACTGTTGTAAAATTAAGAAGAAGCGAAACTAAGAACAAGCTTATGAGCAGTAACTAAGAACAAGTTCAGGACTAAGAAGAAGTTCATGAACAGTCACCAAGAAGAAGGTCATAACTAAGAAGAAGTTCATGAACAGTCACTAAGAAGAAGTTCATGAATAGTCACCAAGAAGAAGTTAATGAATAGTCACTAAGAAGAAGTTCATGAACAGTCACCAAGAAGAAGTTCATGACTAGGAAGAAGTTCATGAACAGTCACTAAGAAGAAGTTCATGACTAAGAAGAAGTTCATGAACAGTCACTAAGAAGAAGTTCATGAACAATCGCTAAGAAGAAGTTCATGAACAGTCGCTAAGAAGAAGTTCATGAACAGTCACTAAGAAGAAGTAGAAGGCTAATATAAGACGAAGCGGACTACACTCCTAAGCATCTCCACTTATAAAGGTTATAACTTTTGACTCTGATATCCAAAAATTTCATACTATATACCGTTGGAAAGATAAAAGAAAGATTTATAACTTTCCAAAAGACAAATTTCACTAATTTTGCCTCAATTGAGCCCAGATTTTCCCCTGAAGTTGGTAAACGATTTCTACACCTAGAAAAGACTTGGATTTTGAAATGAATAATTACAAAGAAACATGCACATACACTTGAGGAACTTTTCAGTTCTAAATCTTTTACCAAAACAAACCTTTTAGTGTAAAACCACTTCATATCTATTTCAATACTACATACATCCCATTAGCACTTAAATCTTAACTCCAAAAGATTCATCAGAAACAATCTTTCCAACTCCAACATGCTATTCTAACACTAGCAACAATTTACAATCTCAACAACAACAAAAATGCACATCCATCATACTCAAACTTTAAAATAACATAATCATACATAAAAGGTACTTTACAAGTTCTCATTATCATTTCTAAACAAAATGAACATTTGACAAGTTTTTCTTACACATCAACATACCCATCAACTTAATATAAAATACAAAAGAATGCTCATGTTTGATATGACTATAAAGCTAGCCAAATTAGTCACTAACTTAGTACAAAAGGTTTCTAACTGTCTTGGAGTATCCAAATGCCTTGTAAGGATCACCAATTTTCACGATCAGCACCTGAGGAGTGGGAAAAATATTGGGTTGAGCTACACAGCTCAGTGGCTAAGATATTTATGGCCATTGGTAATGATCCACACAATCAAACATATATATATATACACAATCATATAAGCATACACTTTTATCTTAGTCTAGCAAAGAAAGTTCATCATTTATAATTTCAATTCACATTGCTTAATTTAATACATCATCACATAGGACATATTGGATGTAATTCATATCAACGCATAACACTTAAATGTCATCCTAACTTAACACATTGCAATGCAAATGCACATATAATTGGCTCAAGGGTTCCTTGGAAACATAATGGAGAAACCGAAGTTTGCACTATGAACAGATTGAGTCCATTTTCGGAGCTCATATGCCACAAGCGGGCAGCCGG
>JANSVA010000007.1:9655029-9668074 GCA_025504915.1 Erythroxylum reticulatum
TGTGTATGATTATGTTATTTTAAAGTTTGAGTATGATGGATGTGCATTTTTGTTGTTGTTGAGATTGCAAATTGTTGTTAGTGTTAGAATAGCATGTTGGAGTTGGAAAGATTGTTTGCGATGAATCTTTTGGAGTTGAGATTCAAGTGTTAATGGGATGTATGTAGTAGTGAAATAGATAAGAAGTGGTTTTACACTAGAAGGGTTGAATTTGTGGAGATTATGAGTGATTATGGTGTTAGAAAGGATGTTGGAAGGTTTGGAGAGGCATTGAAGGAGTTGGGGAACCCCAATGTCCATTAAATGGACCTTCTTGGGTGAAAAAGGACCCCCTGCCTCACCAATGTCAGTTAAACGGACATGGATGTCCGTTTAATGGACCTTCTCAGGTGAAAATGGCTTCCAAGCCAGTTTATGTCCGTTAAACGGATATGGATGTCCGTTAAACAGACATTCATGGGACAACTATAGTAAATCACAATTTTTTTTTTTACCATTTTAGAGGTAGAATCTCACTTTAAGATCTTCATAAAAGTTATAGATCTTGAAGTCCTCTTTCCAACCGTCTAGAAACAATATCAATCAGATATCTGTAGAAAAAGTTATGGCATTTACGCCAAGACAGGTACAAAATGATTAAGGACATAAACATACTTGATTCTTTTTGCCATAACTTCGTCATCCGACGTCTAAGTGAAGTGATTCCTGAAGCAATAGATTCCTAATGAATTTTTCTACCTCTCTATAAAAATTGATAGCCTTTGGTATTGAATCCAAAAAGAGTGATGGAAAGGAAGTGAGGGTTCATTGAAATAACCTTACGGGGTATTCCACTCACGCTTATAACTTCGGACCGATAGTTAGTCTCCGAAAACGAAGTCCAACATCATCAGTTGGGCTCCATGAACGGGGTGCAACATCTCTTAAGTGCGAGCATACAACTATAACTTTGGAGTTTCTATTAGTCCAAGTAACTAGCATTGATCACTAAATCAAGATAAATTCAAATATAGTAAGGCTCTAGGAGAACTCTACATCTAAGTCTTAGTTATCAAAGTATTGTTTGTTTTTATCTATCACCTTAGTTGATTAGCTCTTGTCTATTATATTAGTTTGGTTTATTTTTCTTTTCCAATTTAATCATTTGTTACGTTAGATTAGTTAACACAAAGATGGTCATTACTTGGATTTACAATCCTCATATGATCGACATCTAACTTAAACTATGTTATAAGAAATGCTATAGGCACTTGCGTTGATGATCTATTTAGTATTGTTCTTTATGTTCCTTTTTTATTCATTTATATAGATCGTATGACGCCATGATCATTGTTGTATGTATTTAATGGATTAATTTTAGTCAAAATTTGGTATTAAATTTAAATAAAAGTTCATTAACTCTTCAAAATATAAATTATATTTTAATTTAATTTATTGCTCAATAAAAAATAAAAAGAAAAAACAGGGACAGTTGAGTCTTTTGATAAATGTGTATTTTGATTATAATTAATTTAGCTATAATTATTATAAGACGTAAGATAGGATCCGAGAGCTCTGATTACGTTCCGTTAACCGACCACGCGCCCCCAACCACCGCGTGGATGTGTAGTTGGATGATACTAGTATTGACTGATGACAACGACAACATTGCTTGTACTGTCAACATGTGCTATCATCTGTCCAATAACTATACGGCTTGCTGCCCCGATCCTGGATTCCCTGTGACGGTTTTTGTCAACTGTTAGATCAATTGTTAGAAGCTGAGATACCCAGGAAGAGAGTTGGGGATCTTGTGGAGTTTGGAATCAAAGAATGGAGGTGAAAGCAAGAGCCCCAGGGAAGATCATACTCTCCGGTGAGCATGCTGTGGTTCATGGATGCACCGCCGTCGCTGCTTCCATTGATCTCTATACATATGCCTCCCTCTCGTTTCCCTCTCCTTCCTCTGGTAATTCTTTCCTCTTCTTGTCAAGTTTTGACTTTCGCATGTTGATTGAGAGATTTCCTTTCACGGGTGTGTGGAGATATTATATTAAGAGCATCTCTTTTATGATAGCTTAGACCTTCTTTATCTTTTTCTTTTTTTGAGAAATGTACTGCCTTTATTTTCCATTGGGATTGTTGAAGATATACCCTTTTGATATTATGCGAAGGTATGCTAATTTTCGTATATGGTTCGTAATGGATCCTAGATGTCTAAACATGAATGCTTTCTGTGAACATGTTGGTTTTTGGGTGAATTCAAATATTGATTGGAAATATACTGTCAAATCTGCTTCAAGCTGTGGAGTTTATTGAAGATGTATTCCTCTTTCTACTAGCATTTGGTTAGAACGTGTATAGGACCAATGATAATCTGATTTTTGACGCTTTGTTTCTTATTTTGGCTCTCTTGCTTGCATCATTGTTCTGTTGTTAACTGTTTGATGAACTAATTAAAATGATAACAATGAGCAGTAGGACCTTATAAAAGTTTTATGTAAGAAATAATCCCTACGAGAAAATAAAGAATTGCATATTACACCAACTATAGTTCTGGTTGTTCAACCTATTGGTTTTATATAAATTTGTACTAATTTCTCATTAAAATGCCTAGAAGGCTTTATATGCCCATGGTGTGTGTATAAACGATACATGAGTTATCATGTATTCTTTCCTATGATGCATGTAAACATTTAAAATCACTGCCTTATCTTCCTCCTTTCCTATATAATGACGTGTTTTAATGCAATGAGAATGATACTGGAGATGACCATATCTTCTTATGCAAACAGTTTGTCAACAATTTCCAGTTGTAATCTCTTTCGCCACTCTCTTCTTAAATGAAGTTGTTCAACTAAGGTAGAGATCTCTTTACGGTAAGTTCTGAACTGGTCATTCTTGTCCTTGCAGAGAATGATGATACCCTGAACCTTAGGCTCAAGGATAGTGGTCTAGAATTTTCATGGCAAATTGAAAGACTTAAGGATGCATTATCTAATTTGGGCTGTCCTTTCCCTTCAAATCCAATTTCTTGCCCAACGGAATCACTTAAATCAATCTCAATGCTGGTTGAAGAGCAAAACATTCCAGAGGCTAAAATTGCACTTGCTTCCGGATTGTCAGCTTTTTTGTGGTTATACACATCTATCCAAGGGTACGACTCTAAAGCTGCATTTCTTTTTTGGGCAGTTCCTATCTGATCAATTTGATGCATGATTTAGTTCCTTTTGATGTCAGATTCAAGCCTGCAACTGTGGTCATTAATTCTGACCTTCCACTCGGCTCAGGCTTGGGTTCTTCTGCTGCATTTTGTGTTTCTCTTTCAGCTGTCTTTCTTTCTTTGTCAGACTCTATGAATAAGGATAGAAGCCAGCAGGGATGGCTTATCTTTGAAGATTCTGAACTTCAGTTGTTGAACAAATGGGCTTTCGAAGGTGAAAAGATAATTCATGGAAAGCCATCTGGGATTGACAACACTGTTAGCACATATGGTATGTAAGAATAATGAATTGGTAGGTAAAGTTTATTTTCCTTTTCACCTTTTCTACTCTATGCTCGCTTTAACTTTCTCCCCATCATTTCTTGGCCAATATCTGAATGTGCATAGTTTAAGAATAACTAAGATGCTGGATGACAATTTTTTTTCACATTTGCATGTGACTTCAAAATTTAGGCTTACAAGTATGCCGATTCTTCACGCCTCCTCTTGCATAACAGGTAATATGATCAAGTTCAAGTCTGGCAATTTGACACGCATAAACTCCAGCTTGCCTCTCCGGATGCTTATTACTAACACAAGAGTTGGCAGAAACACAAAAGCATTAGTTGCTGGTGTTTTGGAGAGAACTTTGAGACATCCTGATGTCATGAATTCTATTTTTAATGCTGTTGATTTTATTAGCCAAGAATTGTCTGCCATCATTCAGTCACCTACTCCAGATGAACTTTCTATAACTGAGAAGGAAGAGAAGCTAGAAGAATTGATGGAGATGAATCAAGGTTTACTTCAATGTATGGGGGTAAGCCATGCCTCTATTGAAACTATTCTACGCACAACTTTAAAGTATAAACTGGCTTCTAAGTTGACTGGAGCCGGAGGTGGTGGTTGTGTATTGACACTTCTGCCATCTTGTATCCTTCTCTTTTGTTCTTTGCCTAAATGCCTTGATAATATGGTATTAAAGAGTCAAAATTCACTAATATCTCAACAACATGGTCATCGTTAAATCTATAGCGCGTAATGTATTTGTAATAATTGCTAATTGGCTAGAGTTTTTAGACCATGCAAACAAAGCATATGCATACTATTATATAATGACAATGATGCTTATACACACATCGCATGGATCAACTTCCATTTGCTGTTATCCTTTATTGTATAAATCAGTGCTATCAAAAACAGTTGTTTACAAGGTGATTACGGAGCTCGAGTCATGTGGATTCCAATGTTTGACCGCTGGAATTGGTGGAAAAGGTGTCGAGGTTCAGTTTACTGCTTCATCCTGATAATTTGGAGTGACAACGAGTTTGTTTATCGACAGGTCGTGTTGACTATGTTAGTCCTTTTTCCTTCACACTAATATGTTATATCCAATTCGTTTTTATAAGTTAACCTTGTTTCAAACTTGAAGCATGTTTTAATTCTCTATGGGATTTTGTTTAACCATTGGCCATGCATCTGATAAAAATATTGGTTTATTTCTTATAGTCAAATCAATTGGTTATAGTTTAATAACACAGGTATTTAAAGATATCATTTATCTTATATAAATTCAAATATGTGTTGAAATTCATAAAATGAAATATACATTGGTTTATATTATTTCTAAATTGTTTATGGTCATTGTTCTTTAAGATTGAAAATTAATAGTGTAAAATAACTAATATGTATTATGTTTCTTATAAAGGAAGTAATTGTTATTTAAACAAACATATAAGAACTTGTTAGAGAACAAATTTACTAAAGCAACCTTATATGATAATTTCGTAAAGTATTTTGTATAGGGAATGTTATGTTTTTAATATTACTTATGACTTATATTTATCAAATGTAGCTTAATTGGTAGTTATTTGATATAATATGAAAATTTACATGGAGATATTTAAGTGATTAATATTACTCTAAATTGATTAGAGAGAATCTTTTATTATTCATGATTAGTATTGATAGATAATTAACATGATTAAGGCTCAAATAGAATATATATTTATTATATATTGTATGTTTAACTGACATATTGTATGATGAAATGATTGAATAATTAAAAAATTATGCCTGAAAAGATCAGTAAAAATCATTTTGACATTGTTAAATGTGGGTGGTCATGATACATTAATGAAATAATTTTAGAAAATTAAAGATAAATTAAAGGTGTTTAATTTATCTAATTATAAATATGATTTAGAGTTATAATTTATATTTATCCATTACAAGCATATTTAGGAATGAGTTTCACATAAAGAATAGATTGATAAAGAATAGATTGAAAAGAGGAAAAATGTTTTAATCAAGATAGACTTGATTGTTAAATTTAAGAAAAATTAAAATTAAACGAGATATTTAAAAAAAAGGATCAATATGAGATATTGAATCGTATTTAGGCTCACTTAGCATTTAATTATTATCATAATTAAAGTTTAATTGAAATTAGAATCATATTTGAATTAAATGACTAAAAGTTCCAAGACCTAGGAGCTAACACTTCTTACATAACTCTCTTTATACTACTTTTAAAGTTTTTTCGACATGTATAAATAGCATTAGATGTATGACAAATATGCGGTTATAGTGGTTGAGATAAGCTAATTTCATAAACAGTTCAAAAGAAATGATGAAAAAAGGATAAAGCTTTACAATAAGGTATTAGTTGCAATTTATTCTTTATTATATTTTATGCATTAATCATGATATAGAAGTTAAGTGATCAAGGCTTTTATAAAATGAAACGAAAAAGTTTTGTATTTATTTCGTTATACGAATGATTAGATCTCGTTTGATTCCCTAACAATAGTATCAATGTTATCTTTAATTCTATAATTTGATTAAAGTTGTTTGATAGTTTTTGAATAATTATGAAACTAAAATTGCAAAACTTACACACACAAAGTTTGACAAACATATTATATCTTATTTACAAATAACTTGTTCACAATCAAATTTGATTTGATTAAAGATGAAAATTCACAAGATTGCGACTTTAGAAACCTAAAAGCTAAATCTGAAAAGTTTAAGAGTTAACATTTTCATAAACTCATAATATGAAAACTTAATATTAAAGCTACGAAATAAAACTTTTAAATCAAATTAGATTTGATTTAGTTCTGAAAATTTCTTAGGCAAAAGCTGGATCATATAATAAACCATTTGAAATTTCATCAAAAAGTTTCATATTGGATGAGACAAGGAAAGAATGAAACTTGGTTCATAGTTACCATGGAAATTTGTACTAAACCTTTAAGAAATTACAGTTACTTAATGTCACCGCTTGAAGCTAAGACAAAATCCTAATGACATAAGATTTTGCCAAAAATTTTCCTAACCAATGTTGTCTACAGTTTATTTTGAGACCAAAAACAAGTGTTAATATGAATCTGGTTAGCTTGTTTTACTTGGTCAAATTATGGTAACTTGATTTGTTATGTAATTTTTATTGGTTTTTGGATTGCTTGGTCGTTGGTTGTTATTATTATAAGAGATGTTGTCATTGTATGAAATGTCTTCACATAATGATGGAATAATTTGGATGTTGGTTATGGCTTAGATATGAAGTTAGACTAGGTGGTAATGCAATTGAAGAAGGAGGTGGTTGAAGGTGCATATGGTGCAAAATCTAGGGCAGATGATTGGCATCATTAGCAAGGTGGAGATAAGTGATGTTAATTGCAACATATAATGGTAACAATAAAGAGAGATTCTTCTACCTCTCTTTAAATTCACCACAGGTATGATCAGATTTCAATCCTTTTAATCTGCTTGCTTGTTTTTCATCTACAACCATTCCCTTCTTCCATCCTCTACTCACTGCATGCTTAATTTGCTTGCTTCTGATTTTCCAATAAACAGGGGCATTATAGTATTTCTAACCAAAACACCCCTCCCTGCTTTCACTTCTTTACCTTTTTTAACTAATTTTTCTCAACCCTTCATTCTGCATAGCTGCTCTTTTCCATTTCAAGCACAATGATTAACACTTCATCCCTAAACACTTCTGAATTTCCACCTTTGCCACCCCTCACCATTGAACCCTCCCCTTCAACCAAATATGCATTCCTTCCCAAAAAAACATGGAAGCAAGTGGAAGGAGTGTAACACCTTAGTTTCACAAGACACATACCTGACATCTTAAGTGATATCTAGGTCTGTGCCCTGCGAGGATGGCGTGCTAACATACTCATTGCGATACTTAGACACTTGAAACTCAGTACAATTTTTTTATATCTCACACATACGCGGAAATCAGTAATAAAAAAATTCGGGCCCCCTTTTATTCAGAAAGATTTTCAATTACAACAATACAATCATTAGGATTTCAATAGCCATTTCGGCCTATACTTTTATTTCATAAAACTCGAAATTACAATTATTTATTATACTTTGATCAATCTATTTTGCAAAACATTTCCAATTGGAAAGTTATACCCAACTAATATATTCAAATACATAAGATATAGTGATTGTGGCAGACTTAATTTGGTACAAAAATAAAGAATACAATACAGACGCAAATGATCTCGACCTCTACTTCTTACTTGAATGCAGTAGGTATATTCCCGTTGCCAAACGTGGTACTCTTCTGAGCCTGAAAAATAATTGCAAATTTTGGGTGAGTTTTGCGAACTCAGTGAGTAACCATCCTCGATGGCTCACTCAATCACATAACATATACAATTCACACATTCACATAATTCACATCGTTTATTTATACTCATATTGAATCACATAAACTTGATCAATCATTTCACATTTTTCATTCAACACATACCATACTCCAAATCATTCAAACCATTATCATCATTCACTTCTTATGCATATGCAATACGTATGAGCCTCACTTTCTAATTTATTTTTTTGTTGTGACCGAGTGTCTAAAACAGTCCCGTATCTATTGTGGATACCGAGCTCATTAATAATAGTCCTGTATCTGTTGTGAATACTGAGCTCATTAATAACTGTCTTGTATCTGTTGGAGATACCAGGCTCATTTTACATAGTGAGTCTTTGGCTCTTAATCACTTTCTAAGCTCTAGGCTCTTTTTAACATTCTGAGCTGTAAGCTCTTTTTCGATGGCTACTCCGATTACAACTGTCTTTATCTTTTATACATTCATGTATTGAAATATATCAATCACATAAGATCAACTTTTCACTTTCACATATCATCGGACATTAGTTCCACATTTAACATTTAAGTTGAGAATCATTCTTTTTCTTTCATATGCATATTCACATTTTTCTTCGGAACTAGGTTTAGCATTTAACAATCAAATCATGTATCACGTATTTGATCAAATTCACATACAAGGAGCACTTCAATATCTCATTCATACCTCACAATCATCGGACCTTCTGTTCAAAAATCAACACAATCAATCACATTCAAATTATCATTCGGTAGTTAATCAATACAAAATTCAAAACGGAACAAACACTAAAATGAGACCATCTAGGTCGACTCATAGTATGCTTTAGATTAGCATTTGCTTCCAATGTCTTGAAACGTCTGGATGACAGCACTCTATATATTCCTCTATATCATGCAAAACATACACATATGACAATTTTGCACAATTGTATAAGTGTCTATTGATGCACAAATATGTGTATTAAATATGTACAATGCATGTTCAATGACATTCCCAGGTGTATATCCTTAGCAAATGTCTCATAACCAATTATCAAGATCTTTGAATCATTCCTTAACACTTAGAACACTCTTCTTACATTAATAATTCAATCCTAATTCAATTGGAATCATTTAATATCACTAACAAGCCTAAACATCTCATTGTACAACATTGATAAGTCAATCATTCATAAACAAACATCTCTTGGGAAAAATGCCATAACGTTTGCTGTAGACCTCGAATTAATTTCATCTTTGGATAGTTTCAAAGAGGACTTCTATATCTAAAACTTTTGTGAAGAGTCCAAAATGAGATTTTTTTCCTTTGAAGGGTAAAATCATATGGCCGAGTGAATTCACACAGGTAGTCCATGTTTCTTTCGGGTTTGATGGTATTTTTGCATTGAAAACACACGGTCGTGTCAATTTACACGGCCTGACCGTGTAACCTTTGGGTTTACTCAATTCTCCTTCTCCAAAATCCCTCCAAGGGATCCTACACCCAATCTAACATCACTTCCACTCTTAATCTTCCCTAATTCACCTTTTTCTGATGAAATATCACTCCATAACCATTCAAACACCAATCAAATTTCATTCACTCTCAATTCTTAACTTATTTGATTCATCATCCCAAGTGGATAACTTCTTCAAATATACCTAAATTCAACTCAACATCATCCATACACATTTTATTTTCCCCACTTGATCATAAACACCCAAGGTATAACACATTCTCATACATTCAAAACAAAACATAACATATACATTCATCCAATAGTGTATTGTACTCAGTTCTCAATTTCATGTAAAATTTTGGGATTCTTAAAGACAAATTTTAAATTTGATGTCTTCATAAAAAGTGTAGTCATATGTTTCTAGTTTAATCCAAATCAAGAATAATCACAATTGAAAGACTATAGAAGAAGGTATGGATAAAAGACTAGAGCATACTTAGAGATCATATTACTGCAACATTTTCCAACTTAACTACCAAATTTTGTTTCCAAATCTTACCCCAACACAACTCATACCAAATCACTTTTTCTACCCCAACACTCTTCATTGTTAACTCCATTTCAAATCCAAAACATTCACAAATAAATTCATGATCTATATTTGATCATTATCCAAAAATAGAACATATTCATTAACCCATTCATAATTGATTTTCTACACTTATCTTAACACCATTATATGAATCATCCAACTTCCAAAACATCTCTCTAACAAATAATAGGTCATTAATGATCATTCACAATTACAAAAAAAGACATTTACATAGATTTTTCACTATCTACGTCACACACATATAACTCACATAATCAAGTCATCAATTCCACATTTCTCATCATTCTAGTTTCATTTAACAATACTCGTGACATTCAAAGCATAACTTGCTTGATTTCACTTCAGATTCTTCGAAAACAACACTAGCCCTAGCTCCCAAGCATCACACGTTCATCATCACCTTGAGGTTGAAAGGCTTGGGTTTTTAGTGAGAATGAAAGAGAAAGCAAGGTGAAAGAGTAGCATGAAAGATGAGAGGGTTGGGTTTAACATGAATGGAGATTTGAAGAATAAAAATCAAGAAGAAGAGAGGGAGAAGAGAAGCTACGAAAATGGAGAGAACCAAAGCAAAGCACCAATTTCCCCCTTGTAGAGAGAAGCATCGTGAAAGACAATAAAAAGGGGGGTCTTTTTAATTGAAAGAGTAGTGGGCTTGAGGCATTGTTTGGCAAGTGATATTTGTCACTTGCCACATGTCCAATTTCCAAAGCATTTGATTGGTTCTTTCATTTAACTAGTCCTATGAGTTTCAATTTCTACTCCAATTGTTCCCCAATTTTCACAGGCACTTGTCAATAAATCTTAAAGTCATTTATCAAAATTTCCATTGCCATTGGACAGTAATTTCTACAACTATTTAACAATTGTTTTGCCATTTGGCAAATTTTCCTAGCTAAAATACCTAACAATTTCCAGAAATTTCTCTAAAAGTTCTAGAAATTCTAAATCAACAAATACACTTTCCAAATCAAAATTTCAACACATAAAACCACATTTCTCAATATACTCACATATATAAACAATTATACCCAAAAATTGTCAATGAATGCATGTACAATTTTTTTTACGCGCAAAGATTCAATATTCACGCGTATGAGCATATCATGTAATACATGAGCATGAAATGTGTTTTCTAATTTCTTAGTAATCTCTTATATTTACTATTTTAGCCTTAACATGGGTAACGAGATGTTGCAACTCTCCCCTCCTTAAAAGAAATTTCATCCTCGAAATTAATATCTAATTGATCAATAAGGCAGGGGTATATATATATATATATTTTTTTCTCACATACTTCTCCATTTCCCATATAACTTCACCACTCGAATACTTTCATCCAAATGACCACAGTTGATAGACTTAATAGGTCTCTCAATCACTTGTTTAGATATCATACTATCTTAACTATTTCATTAATATATTTTAGATTAGTTACAAATTTTCACTTCGTAAGTGGTCAATACATCTTTGTCAAATCATATCATTATTTTTTAACATACTCACATATCACACAGTATAATTCTGAGGCATCTTTATTGATAATACAACTCATAAGTTGTTGGTCTTATGCTCACAATAACTTCATGTGGACTAATATAATTCGAGCTTATTTTATCCTTTTTCCAAATCTGAGCACATCTTGATCTTTATCTAAACACACCTTAATAAGGTGATACTCTTAGAAGTATTTCATCTTTCGCTTGATATTTCACAGCTCTTTAGTGCTAATACAATTAACTCTTACGTTTGTCTCACTATATTCCAGATATCCGATGTTGATCCACCTAGCTCACTTATCTTTCTTGAATCACTTAATTCCTATTACAGATTCATTTCACTCATCAATAGTATCTTGAATCAATTCTGGCCTTCTACCATTTTTAAGCCCTCTTCATTTCAATGAAAGGGTGAATGACCCCTTTTTGTCATACAACGCCTCATACAGTATTTTAATGATGTCACTATGACAACAGTTGTTATGCCTGTAGTCAATTACAACTATACATCAATCTTATATTCCTATAAACTCCAAAATATAAGTTCTAAGCATATCCTCAACAGTTAGGACTGTTAGTAATTCAAACAGTCAGTCACTTGTTTTACATCCTTGGCAATTAAATATTATTTTGGCTTATTCCTATTAGGATGTATAGCTTAGGTTGTTACTCACGCTCTCTCTAACCACATCTTTGCTCAATCATCTTTATCGGGTATGCATCCTTTTCATTTCAATCACAAAGTAACATTTTTTCTATTTGGACTCAAAAATTCATATTCATGTCCAATTCCTTAATAAGATTCACAATTCTAGATCCTCAATTTGAGCTTTGCTAATCTTTTTATACAAACTAATTTTAAATTTCAATGCAGCTAATAATACTTCATTTTTTCATAAAATTTAACTCGACATTCTATTCTTTTTATTTCATTAGGTTTGGTAACCTCAAAATATGAATTTGTGATACATTGTTATTGAATCTTTTCTGTTCAATGCCTCATATTACAACACTAGCTTTACTGGGAAATACTCATTTGTAAATCAAAATCTTTCAGTAACTCTATTCATTGTCTCAGTCTTATATTTAATTCTTTCAAACTCAATAATTGGCTCAATTTAAATGATTGGTAGAAAATCATAAATGTCTTTGTACATATAATGTCTCCAAACTCTCAAACTAGTTACTGTAGTAGCAAGTTTCTAAATCATGTATCAATAATCAGTTTATGAGACTTAAGCTGTCTCCATACATAAGCAATTACTTGATTATGCTGCATTAGATATCATCCGAATTTCAAATTTTAAACTTCATTACATACGACATAATCTCCAAAACCAAAAGATATAATTACATCGGTGTTATAATTCATCAAGAATTCTTTTACTTTCATCAGTCCATACAATTTACACGTCTTTCCTCAGACATTTTTGTCAAAGGACTATGATCAGTAAAAACTCCCTAGCAGTCTCTGTTGGCATCCAATTTCTAGCTAATTCTAGAAAATTGTGGATCTCTTAAATATTCCTTGTATGTTCTCACTTCATCATTACCTCCACTTTCTTTGGGTCTCCCTATAAGCCATGTTCAGATATTATACAACCCACATTTTATTTGATCAAGCTAAGATTCACTCTCATTAAACTTGGCATA
>JANSVA010000007.1:9668174-9698517 GCA_025504915.1 Erythroxylum reticulatum
TCAAGCTAAGATTCACTCTCATTAAACTTGGCATATAATTGTTTCTACCTTCATGATATGTAAGATTTCCTTAAATGCTAAAAAAATATTCTCTTCACTTTTCAAATACACTCCAAATATCCTCTATGATCATACTCAATAATTGATATAATTTTTTGGATCACGTTAATCTTCATTACTATAATACTATCGGGGGCATGGTTAACTCCAATAGATATAACCCAAATTCCCTTATGCCCATGATTAGTTCTCGTAATTTCTTAATTAACTAATTCCTTAAATGAGGTAATATTATCACATTTTATTTTCAGTCTCCCAATTGACTTCTTTTCTCAAATGATTGTTTCCTTTCATTTGATTTCCTTTAATTTCACATTGAGTTATTCTAATGTCTATTCAATCATACTAATTTCTCCACACATTTCAATTTATTTGCAATCATAACTTCCTGTGTTAGTAACGCATTCATCATATATAATTTGTCTTCCAAACATATTTATATCGAATATAATGTGGACCTAAATCCTCCTCACATTAGCAATAATGTCTCCTCAAATTCAGTAATCCAATCATATAGTTGAATACTTCACATCAAACAAAACGTATACTCTCAATAGCATATTCTACCTCTTATGCCTATGTCTCTGCTAGGGATATGAATCCAATATTCATTTTTGATTCATTACATATTTATTTCTGATTTGTTTCTTCAATGATCACTATTAAATTGAATCTTCTGATCAACTTAACCTAATTTAGGGAAATTCTTTTTTGAAAGAAAATTTTTTGCTATTATCATCGATACTGTTCATATAATCCTTATCAATCAACTGTCTTAATCATTGCTTATTGATTATTCTTAGTACCTCAAGAAGATCAATTTCTATCATTTTGTACACGGTCGTAATGTTTTATGCATCAAAACTCAATGATGTAGTAGACACGATCGAATATGCTTAGGTGTGTATCATCAAGGTCATCCCATTTTATTTAGAGATTTATTTCTGACAGATCACCAATTATCTTACTATAGTAATACTTTGATCTCAAATGATCCTAGACAATATTTCTCTCTTTATCCTTGCCATGATTGGGGTTTCCTTGCATGGACATATGTTAACATCAACTTTACCTCAATTTTCTAGAATTTACCTCTTCTAGTATTACATCATTTCATAAAAATTCAACTACTATATGGAGTGCATTCACTCTTCCCATTTGCTTCCTCATCTTTTTCTTAATCTCATGCGTACATAAAATCCTCTCTTATATGAATTTCTAACTTTCTCCTTACTAAACACCATTCATCTCTCATAAATTCAATCATGTCTACTTCATTTCCCTTTTATTTTTTCCTCATTTCTATCTTATCTTCCTAATGTCATTTATTTTATCTTCCACATGTACCTTTTCAATCAATTCAAAATTATAAATGTATAAAATCATCATGTAATTCTGATCTCAATTCCACTAATATATGCTTATGGGGGATTATAACTCTTGTCACATTTTTCAAACAATCATTTCAAGTCTAAATTCAACCTCTCAAGGCCACTTTCAACTTGGCTTGTACTCTTTAATCTCATCATTTCTACTTATATCCTTATTTTCCTCAAACAATCCATGAAAGTGTATTCATATCTATATCACACTCGAGGATATATCACCAAAACGTAATATTGATGTCATATTCAATAATACATCCACCAATACAAATGTGTTGAATCTTTATCTGTTATATCTAACCATATACTATTTCTTATTTCAAGATATCCTTCAATGTTCCTCGTCTCACATTATAACAGATCATCATTCGTCTCAGTGCTTCTAACAGATCAAACTCTTAACACATGCTTATGCGTGTGACTCGTATGAATGCAACCCAGACTAGGGATCAGTTGCTATTGCCTACTATGACATGACAAAAATTCATATACTTTGACACATATTTCAGAAAACTACCATATAAGATAGTAATTCTAGGCTTTGATACTAACCAATTTAGCATCCCAATTTCGCAAGACATGTACCTGACATCCTGAGTGATATCTGGGTCTGTGCCCCATAAGGGTGTTGTACTAACATACTCATTGCGATACTTAGACACTCGAAACTTAGTACAATTTTTTTATATCTCACACGTACGTGGAATTCAGTAATAAAAAATTTGGGCCCACTTTTATTCAGAGACATTTTCAATCATAGCAATACAATCATCAGGATTTCAATAGCCATTTCGACCCATACTTTTATTTCATAAAGCTCGAAATTACATTAATTTATTACACTTTGATCAATCTCTTTTGCAAAACATTTCTAATTGGAAAGTTATACCCAACAAATATATTCAAATACACAAGATACAGTAATTGTGGAACACTTAATTTGGTACAAAATAAAGAAATATAATGCAGATACAAACTGATCCCAACCTCTACCTCTTACTTGAATGTAGTAGGTATACTCCCGTTGCCTAACGGGATACTCTTCTGAGCCTGAAAAATAATTGCAAATTTTGGGTGAGTTTTACAAACTCAGTAAGTGACCATCCTCGATGGCTCACTCAATCATATAACACATACAATTCACACATTCACATAATTCACATAATCATTTATTTCACATTTTTCATTCAACACATACCATACTTTGAAATCATTCAAACCATTATAATCATTAATATCTTATGCATATGCAATACTTATGAGCCTCACTTTTTGTTTTATTTCTTTGTTGTAACCGAGCGCCTAAAACTGCCTCGTATCTATTGTGAATACCGGGCTCATTAATAACTTTCCTATTTCTGTTATAGATACCGAGCTCATTAATAACTGTCTTGTATCCGTTGGGGATACTGGGCTTATTTTACATAGTGAGCCTTTGGCTCTTAATTACTTTCTGAGCTCTAGGATCTTTTCACATTTTGAGACTTCAGTCACAACTGCCTTTATCTTTCATGCATTCATGTAATGAAATACATCAATCACATAAGATCAACTTTTCCCTTTCACATATCATTGAACATTAGTCCTACATTCAACATTTAAGTTGAGAATCATTCTTTTTCAATCATATGCATATTCACATTTTTCTTTGGAACTAGGTCTGGCATTTAACAATTAAATCATGCATCACATATTTCATCAAATTCACATATAAGGAGCACTTCAATATCTTATTCATACCTCACAATCATTGGATCTTTTGTTTGGAAATCAACACAATCAATCACATTCATATGATTATTTAGTAGTCAATCAATAAAAAATTTAAAACAGAACAAACACTAAAATGAGACCATCTAGTTCGACTCATAGTATGCTCCAAATTATCATTTGCTTCTAATATCTGGAAACGTCTGGATGACGACGCTCTATAAATTCCTTTATATCATGCAAAACATACACATATCACAATTTTACATAATTGTATGAATGTCTATTGATGCACACATATGTATATTAAATATGTACAATGCATATTCAATGACATTCCCGGGTTTATATCCTTAATATATGTCTCATAACCAATTATCAAGATCTTTGAATCATTCCTTAACACTTAGAACACTCTTATTACGTTAATAATTCAATCCTACTTCAATTGGGCTCATTTAATATCACTGACAAGCCTAAACATCTCATTGTATAACATTGATAAGTCAATCATTCATAAACAAACATCTGTTGGGAAAAATGCCATAACATTTTTTTTTGTAGATGTTAGATTAATGTCATCTTTAGACGGTTTCGAAGAGAACTTCTATATCTACAAATTTTATAAAGACTTGGAAATGAGATTTTGTCATATGGAGGGTCAAAACACACGGCCGTTTGAATTCACACAGGTAGCTGGTGTTTCTTTCGTGTCTAGTGGTGTTTTTGCATCAAAAACACACGGTTGTGTCAATTTACACAGTCTGACTGTGTAACCTTTGGGTTTACTCAATTCTCCTTCTCCATAACACCTCCAAGGGATCTGACACGCAATCTAACATCACTTCCACTCTTAATCTTCCCTAATTCACCTTTTTTCTAATGCAATATCCCTCTATAACCATTCAAACACCAATTAAATTTCATTCACTCTCAATTCTCAACTCATTTGATTCATCATCTCAAGTGGATAACTTGTTCAAATATACCTAATTTCAACTCTACATCATCCATACACATTTCATATTCCCTACTTGATCATAAACACCCAAGGTATAACACATTCTCATATATTCAAAACAAAACACAACATATACATTCATCCAATAATGTACTCTACCCAGTTCTCAATTTCATGTCAAATTTTGGGATTCTTAAAGACAAAATTTAAATTTGATGTCTTCATGAAAAGTGTAACCCTATGTTTCTAGTTTAATCCAAATTAAGAATTATCACAATTGAACAACTATATAAGAAGTTATTGCTAAAAGACTGAAGCATACTCTTCTTCTTATTATTATTAATTTCATTATTCTTAATATTATTTATTATTATTATTAATTTTTTACTTACTATTATTCTTATTAATATTAATTATTATTAATTATTAAATTCCTTATTATTATTATTACTTTTCTTCTTATTATTATTAATTTTATTGTTCTTAGTAATTTTATTAATTTTATTCTTATTAATTATTAATATTATTTATTTTCTACTTACTATTATTCTTATTCTTATTAATTTTATTTATTTATATTATTATTATCATTAAATTCCTTATTATTATTAATTTTCTTCTTCTTCTTAATATTAATATTATTTCTATTATTATTATTATTTTCTTATTACTATTATTACTACTACTACTACTATTCTTCTTCTTCTTCTTCTTCTTCTTCTTCTTCTTCTTATTATTATTATTATTATTATTATTATTATTATTATTATTAAGAATGATAAAAAAAAGTCTTCAATAAATAACTTTATTATTAGAATAGCTAAAGACACCTTTTGATGATATTTAGCTGAGGAATACCTAATCTTAGGATTAGGTATTCTTGTATTTTTATCTAACCAAACAGAGGATTATTTAAATTTTAAGAATATACCAAGGAATAGAATTCTTATTCCTGTGAACCAAACATGTCGTTAGTCCTTCGTAAGTACTTGAGGATGTTCTTGACGGCTACCCAGTCCCTCACTAGGATCCAATTGGTACCTACTTGTAATACTTAAAGCATATGATACATCAGGTCTCGTACATAGCATAGCGTATATGGTAGATCCTACTGTAGATACAAACATGATCATATTCATACGTGTCCTCTCATCTTGTGTCTTAGGACATATAGATTTTGAGAGTGTTATCCCATGATTCATAGGAAGATACCCTCTCTTGGACTGCTCCATGCTAAACCTCTTTATATCTTGTCTATATACGTTGATTGTGAAAGACCAAGCAACCTTTTTTGATCTATTGTTGTAGATCTTTATCCTGAGGATATAAGCTGAAGGTCTCGTTGTAGTCAATTCCTTGTCTTTGACGAAAACCTCTAGCCATAATCCTTGCTTTATAGATAATAACTTTACCATCCATGTCGGTTTTCTTTTTGAAAAATCATTTACACCTTATAGGTTTTATTCCTTCAAGTGCCTCAACCAAAGTCTATACCTGATTTTCATACATGGAATCCATTTCTGCTTTCATGATACTAAGCCTTTTCTTAAACTTTAAACTCTTAAGAACCTTTTCATAGGTAATAGGCTCATTATCTTCTACGAGCAATACGTCATTTTATTCAATCACAAAAAATCCATATCTCTCGAGAACAGAGTGTATCCTACGTGACCTACGAACTTCCTGTGTTGAAGAAAGTTAAACTCTTACTTCATCTGTATAAGTAACAATCTTAGGTTTAGGTAGTTGATCTGCATCTATTCGAGCATCTTGAACTTCTTCAAGTTCAATTTTGCTCCCATTGTCTTCTTTTAAAAGAAACTCTTTCCCTAAAATGATAATATACTTTGAAACAAACACTTTTTATTCCTTATCAAGGTAAAATTGATATCCCATTGTTTCTTTAGGATATCCCATGAACAAATACTTGTCAGACTTTGCATCAAGTCCATCTGATTGTATCTACTTCACATAAGTTGGACAGCCCCAAACTTTCAAATGAGAAAGATAAGGTTTTTTATTAATCCACATTGCATATGGAATAACATCAACTATCTTTGATGGTACTTGGTTTAACAAATAAACAGTTGTCTACAGTGCATACCTCCAAAATGGTTTTGGAAATTTTGGAAAGCCCACCATCGACCGTACCATATCCAATAAGGCTCGGTTTCTCCTTTCGGCCACACTATTATGCTGTGGTTTGTAAGGTGGAGTCCATTGAGATAAAATTTCATTATCTCTGAGATAATATAAAAATTCTTGGTCTAAGTATTCCCCAGCTTGGTCAGATCGTAGTGTCCTAATACCTTTCCCAAGTTAGTTTTCTACTTCATTTCTCAATTGTTTGAACTTTTCAAATACATCAGATTTGTATCTTATTAGATACAGATACCCATATCAAGAATAGTCATTCATAAAGGTTATGAAGTAAAGAAAACTACTTAGTCATCTTGCCTAATAAACAAGATTCACACATGTCATATGATTCATAATCAAATGACCTTAAACTACCACTCTTGTGGAGCTTAGCTATGTGTCTCTCATTTATATGGCCAAGGCAACAATGCCATAAGTAAGTTGATTTTAAATTATCTCATTTATGGCTTTCGTGTCATTGGCATTAATAATTGAATGTGATATATCTAATATGTAAAGTCCATTGCATATGTACCAGAATCATAACGCATTCCATTCAAAATAATAAAACAACCATTGCTATTGAAATTCAAATGGAAACCAGTTTTATTTAATAAAGAAATAGACACTATGTTCTTTGTTAAAATAGGTACAAAATAACAATCATCTAGTTTAATTACAAGCCCTCTAGGGAGTGAAAAAAAAAGTGCCTACAGCTAATGCAACAACTCTTGCTCTATTCCTCACACGCAGGTCCAATTCTCACTTCATGAACTGTCTACTGTCCCTGAGGCCCTACATATCATTACATATGTGTGAGCCATAACCAGTATCTAATACCCATATGTTATGATCAGAAATAGCATTAACCTCAATAAAAAAACATACCTGAAAGAGTCGGGGCATCTGATGACTGTTTCTTCTTCAAAGACTTTAGATAGACTTTACAGTTTCGTTTCTAGTGGCTAGCCTTGCCATAATGGAAGCAAATTCCTTTTGATGTAGTTTCTTTGAGTTTCTTTTTGGTTGTATCCAATTTTGGTTTCGTAAATCTTTTCTTCTTTAGGTTCTTTTTTCTTGAACCAGAAAAACAAGAGTCCACCACTAGAATTAAGTCGACACTTAATTCATAATCCATAACAAAACCCAAAATAGCTAACCTCTCAATATAAACTATTCATCTTCAGTGCATATTACATAGCAGATGTCCCTGGAGTCATCTTAGTCGTAAAGTGCAACCTTGAGGTCTTGAACCTTTTTAATTGAGCTTGCTCATCAAAAAGCTCTCTAAGATGAAACACTATGGTATTAGCATCCATAGACTCATATTGCTTCTGTAGCTCTAGTGACATAGAGGCTAGTATAATACAGGTAGCCAAGTCACTATCTTTGAGATGCTTATGATATACTTTCTGATTCTCATCAGAAGCATCAATAGCAAGTGGATCAGGAAGTGGAATGTCTAGGACATAGCCTAGCTCCTCAAATCTGAGAACAATTCTCAGATTTATCAACCAATCAAAAAAATTGTATCAAATTAATTTATTAAAATCCACAAGGGAACTCAATTTCACACTGGAAGACATCTTCAATCAACTTAAATTGTGAAGAGAGAAAGAATGTTAGAATATATATACATACATGATCATAAGGACTTGCATGACATACATATGGCTCCTACTAGTTTCAAAGAATCCATAGCCCTAACTACGAATCTAGGAAAAATTATGACAAAGTGTCTAAGTGGGTTGATATCTAACATTACCAAGAATGACCTTGGGTTTACCCAACAAGCCACCTTAGGTCAATCGGTAGGTATTAGTCATATTAATTGCATGCTAGTGCTATCAACTCGTGATGTATGCACATACATTAGGTTATCAACTTTTATGTGCATATATCTGATGTACGCTAGCCAATTGCCCCTATGTCTATTTTGATCTTGAGTTTACTCAACAAATCAACGCTTCTAGTGAAAACTGACCCATTAATCCCAAAATCTTATTTCCATAAACATATCCGTATAAAGCGAGCTTGGGTTTACCCAACAACCATAACTCTAAAAGAATTCAGGTTCTCCCCATATAAATGGAAGACGTTAGTTTTCATATTATATGTGAGGGATTTCATACTCTGTTCTCATCTAAGTCGTAGGATTATAGTCACAATGACTATGTAGAATGATTTAGAACATTTCATTAATCACATTGAATCTATATCCATAATCATTCATCATCCCACCTAACCAACCCTAGCATGCATTCTTTAATGCAATCATCTCACAAGGTTTTCCTATATAGGTTGTGACACGTTATACACCTAAAGATTTGACATTCGATTTAACTTTTGAACTGAATTGATTTCTAATGTTGGCATCGGCTAATTTCTCAATCTGTATGTTTTCAATTTCAATTTAAAATACCAATATATCAAGTGTAATACCCTTTACTCTGATGTACCAATTAAACACTTTAATTGTATCATGCTTTCCATTTTTAGTCATATTATACATGAAATACTCTAAATAGATTAACATAATATTAATCTCCTAGAGTTCCAAATAATTTGAGAACATTAAACTTTCACCCTAAGCATCTTTAGGTAGTTTCCACTTCATCTAGAATACTTTGGCACTTGTCATATAACTAGTGATGGCCAAAATAATCAAGACAACTTAATACACCATCGAGATGCTAATATGACATATTTGACATCAAAATTTTTTTGGAAACCAGTTTCAAGAAAATAAGTTTTGAATGCATACAACATCAATGTAACATATTTATGATCACATAAAAAAATGATCCGAGGCATTGAAACCAAAAAACACATAATTAACACTTCAAACAAACCAGGTCTGGTAGTTTTCTCAAAATTTCCAACTCTGTCTTTTGCTTAGAAAATCATTGAAATAATTTTAATAAATAATGAGAAAATTATAAAGGCTATATTCAGAACATTTCCATGAATTTTTTAGAATTTATTTCCTAGAAAAACTTAACCAACCTCAGCGATTAAGCCAATCCAGAATCTGTGTTCCTTAACACATACATCCCAACAACACTTCTCAAATAAATATTCAATGAACTCAAAAACATTTTCCATTTTTAAACATTTATAAATATCTTAGAAAGAGGTTGGTGAAAGAAAATCCTGAAAACAAATTTTCTAGAATTTATTCTCGAATTTACAATCATGCCTGTTCATGTAATGTGCATAAACACAACAACCAGAATAGTAGGGAATTAATTAGTAAAAACATATCAAATCATATTGATAATTTTTTTCCTTCCACAAACATATTCAGCAACATCTTATGAGCAAATCCGAGTAAGAAAATTTTAAAAAATATCTCTATATTGATTTCGAATTTAACACAATCAGAATGCACAACTCTCACAACCAATCGGTAGCATCACAAATGTTATGGTTTCTCCTTTATACGGGACACAAGTAGCTTTGATGCCACTATAGGAAAATCTTGATGCATGCATCATATAAACATAGCGTGGACAACAAAAAATTTATTCTAGGACTTTCCCGAAGTCCAGGATCTATGTGCCTATACAAGGAAATACTATTAAACCTAGCTGAAGATTCCCAATTCATATACAAGTTCATAACATATATATATATATATAGAAATTTATGTCATTTACACAAATCAATAATTCATATAATAACCATGTACCTTATGTGTAGACTCCTTCATTCTTCGATCTTCTACTCGTCAGGTTATCGCAAACCACAATGACCAAAATAGACTGTCTTCAATGGTATCCATACAGAGATCGATAAAAATAACCGAATCAAACTCTTTCATTTAGAAATGGCTAGAACAAAGACAAGAGTGCTAGCTCTCACCTTTGTTCTATGTAAAGCAACATGAAGGAGAGGAGAAGATGATGAAGCTTAGAAGAATGGATTCAAAGTTGTTTCTAAACTTGTTAAAAACATTTATCTCACGATCATCGTCCTTCCTTTCTAGCCTTTTGTTTTTGTCTTTTACCATTTAAAGACAATAGATGCAACTGATGAAAGAAGCCTCTCATCTTCCACATTGCACACACCTTTATATATATATATATATATATATATTAAATATGTATATACATAAATGTTGAGGTGGTCCAGTCACATTGGGGTTGGTCTTACTGGGTTCTGGGTGTGGAAAAACACCAAAGACCTATTGTTCTCCGAGTCACTCTTATACGTGTGACCCATTAGGTTCTCAGTTATATTGGCCACTTAGATTAACACTTAATTCAAGCAATTCATAAGCGGCATCTAGCCACACATCATAACCCCTAATTGATTGAAAAGTAAGTGATTTGACGAACGAAACTGTGCTTATCATGAAACATCTCATAAACCCTCCTGTAGACAATTGTTGTGAAATTTATCCTTTCACTATGCTATACCCTACTTGGTTATGAGTATAGGCAAAGTGTCAACTCTCACTAAACTAACTATGTCAAATCTAGTCCAAGTGATATCAGTTCTCTTGATACTCATTACTCTATATGTCAATGAAGACATTCTTCATGAAACGTATACTTCGTCCAGAGATTTGTAAGTAATAAGCCTGATAAGAGGCCGTGGGTATCATCTTTTGCTATCACAGAAGTGGTGAATCCTCTATTGGCTACTCAATTACTTTCAAATATCTCAAGCTGTACTTATGAGCGACCTCAACAAGGCAACAAGGAATGGATTCAAAGCACATAATCAGTATCAAAGATGTCCTTCAGTACCTCAAGTCTAAGGATACTTGCACTATTGCTATGATGAGATTATCACTAACATTAGAATAGGACATCCATGTGATGATCTCATGGTAGGTCATCCAATGTACTTACTATCTCTAGTAAGCATCTACATCTTAACTCTAAACATCTCATGTTTACAGTTTCTAAGATCCACTACTTGATCAAATCAAGGATTTTGACATGTGCTAATCTATGTACATTGATGATGTCCAGTCTCATTAATCTTATGACTAGGGATATTTTAGATACTGACATAATTACATATGATAGGAATCTTAATAGAATGATCACTTCATGATTCCCTTTATGTCATGTCATATATTATGGACTTCATTAATTTGCTTATAGATCAATATCAACTCATAAATAATGAACACCAAATTAATGACATATGCCTTTCTTTATTATTGAAATAAAGTCTGTACACAACTTTGTACAAAACACGCTAAAGGCTATTTCCTTTAGGGCACTACTCCAACAATCTCGTCTCTTTAGATGACTTAATTAGTCATGACATGGAAGTTCTTGGACCGATTTATCATCCCTTCATGCGTGTTTAAGAAGCACGATTTACCTCTATCAATTTTGATGATTTATATGGATTATTATTGAGTGAAGAGATGTAGATTGAACGAGGCAACAGTCACAGTGATACCCTTAATGCTTCGGCCAACGTTGGTGTCCATAGAGGTCATGATTGCAATAACTTCTATGAAAGGGGTGGTCGTTTCAGTGCGGGTCATGATGGTTGTGGCCAGCCATTCTAAGGTGACTCTCAGGACAACAATGGCCAGTCCCTCCTAGGTAGAACGCCAAATCGCTCTCATCCTAAGACTGATATGTGTACAATTATTTGTCACAATTATGGAGGAATCAAACACTTTTCTCGCAACTGCCTAACAGATCCAGCCCTTTTATAGCAATGCCCAGCTTCAAACGTTGCTATGTCTCCTCTCTCACGTTCCTTAACATAGTGGACGTTGGATTCGGGAGCTACTCATCACCTCACTTAGGATCTAGGCAACCTTACACTTCATACAGAATATGATGGAACCGAAAAAGTAAGATTGGTGATGGTAAATCTCTTCCTATCGTTCATGTTGGTCATTCACTTACACAGTCACAAAATGCCTCTTTTGCTTTAAAAGATATGTTAGGTGTACCTGCTATGAATCAAAACTTACTCTATATCAATTGGCTCACAAATCACAATCCCTTTTCCGTTGAGTTCTTTAATGATTCTTTTGTTATGAAGGATTTGACTACAAGATAGACTCTTTGTAAAGACATAAATAAGGATGGTGTTTGCTCGCTGTCTCTCTCAATCATGCCATAATTCTTACAAGCTTGTGCTTCTGTTGCCTTCTCATCTTGGCATCAATGTTTGGGTCATGCTAATAATAAGACGGTTCATCAAGTTCTTAGGAATAGTTAGCTACTTTTGTTAAGTAGGCCAAACATTTATTTCATGATTGTTCTGTTAGCAAAAATCATAAGCTACCATTTACTTTATCTCCACATAAAGTTAATGCTCCATTGGAATTAATCTGCAGTGCTATTCGGGGCCATCTCCCTGCGAATTAGTTTATGGGAGCAAATATTATATTCTCTTTTATCATTATTTTAGCGAATACAGTTGGATTTATTTTATTCACTTCAAGTCTGAACTAACAAGTATTTTATTAAGTTTCGTCACTTTGTTAAACGTTTCTTTAATTGTAAAATCAAATGTTTTCAATCAGATCGGGGTGAAAAATATCAAGCCCTACGACAGTACCTTGAAGACAACGAGATTTCTCATTATGTGTCTTAACCCTACATGCCCGAATAAAACGGTTGTGCTGAACCAAAGCATTACCACATCATTGAGACAGCTCGTTCCCTGCTTAGTGCGAAATCTGTGCCTTTTGAACATTGGTTGTTTACTATTGACTGTGCCAACGATGTCATCAACAGGCTTCCCACTCCTTTATTGAATCATAAATCTCCTTTTGAAAGTTTATTTAATGTTAAGCCTTATTACACTTTTCTTAAAACCTTTAGGTGTCTCTGTTATCCTTGTCTATAACACCATGCACCAAATAAATTACAACCGCGTTCAGTCAAGTGTGTTTTTATGGGCTATAGTAAACTTCATAAGGGATATCGTTGTTTTGATTATTCAAATAATAAGGTCTATGTTTCTCGTCACATTATTTTTGACGAAAATTGTTTTCCCTTTGTAACATCCCTCTCTGCACGACCAGCTGAACTGCCATCCTCACTTTCAACTGAACCAAGCCACACTTCCACCTCTCCCTCATGTCTACTACATGCTCCTGCTCCTGCTCCTACACCAACAACTGCAATTTCCCTGTTGCCCCAAGCCGCTCATATCTTGTCTTCCACAGCAGTCAGCGCTCCGTTTCCCTCATTGTCTACATACTGTCTATCGTCCCATGTCACTCCATTGACAGACAAGTCCCCCTTCCTCCATCCAACACAACCCCCTTCCTCTTCTAATTTACATTCGCATGATATCTCTATTCATAATACTTTTCCTTCGATTAATTTAGAAGTTGATCTTACACCTTCTTGTTTGCAGCACCAGCTCACGTCTACTCATCCGATGGGTACACGATCCAAAACGATTTCTCTCCCCCCACCATGTGTTCTCAAAGTAGTTGTTTCTGTCCCTCCTCCTTCACACTTGAGCCTACACCGACCACATACTGACAAGTAGCTCACAGCTTGTATCCTGTACTGGAGATAAGCTATATTTGAGGAGTACAATGCTCTTCTTACCAATAAGACTTGGGATCTTGTCTTTACCATACAAGCCACCAACTTGGTTGGTTGTAAATGGGTCTTTCATACCAAGTAGAATCTGGATGGCTCTATAGCTCGCTACAAAGCTCGACTAGTAGCCAAAAGGTTCCATCAGCATCCCAATCTTGATTATACAGAAACTTTTAGTCCCGTTATATGTCCCACCATCATTCGCTTAATTCTTACCCTTGTTCTTAGTAAAGGTTGGACTCTTAAACAACTTGATATCTTTAATGCTTTCCTTCATGGTTCTCTTGATAAACAAGTTTATATGGAGCAACCTCTTGGTTTTGTTGACAAGCACAAACCTCATTATTTTTTCCTTCTTCGCAAGTCTCTTTACGAACTCAAGCAAGCTCCTCACAGTTGGTTCAATTGTCGCAAACAAGCCTTAACAACCTATGGTTTTTCCTCCTCCCACACCGATCCCTCTCTTTTTTTAATTTTTCTCATGATCATTCTAATATCTTTTGTCTTGTGTATGTTGATGATATCATCTTCACTGATAATGATGCTCGCCTAGTTTTAGATGTTTTCTTCTTTTTGTAGGTTCAGTTTGCGGTCAAAGACCTTGACTCTCTCCACTATTTCCTTGGTGTTGAAGCAACTCCCACCCCTCACGGATTATTACTCACTCAACACAAGTACTCCACTATTTCCTTGGTGTTGAAGCAACTCCCACCCCTCGCGGATTATTACTCACTCAACATAAGTACATCCAGGACCTTCTCGCCACTACTAAAATGTTGGATGCCAAGCTTGTCAGCTCTCTATCTAATCCTTCTTCTCTCATAAGTACAGATTCCTCGAAGCCTTTCACTGAAGCTACCCTCTATCGACAAGTTGTCGGTAGTCTCTAATGTATTGGCATCACTCATCCGGATATTGCATTTATAGTTAACAAAGTTGCGCAGTACAATAATCAGCTCGCTCTTCTCCATTGGAAGCAAGTTAAATACACCCTGAGTTATCTTATTGGCACTTCCCAAAATGGGTTACTTAGTCGACCTTTCTCTTCTTTCGCTCTTCATACCTATTCTAATGCAGATTGGGGTGGTTCTCCTAAAGACCGCAAGTTAACAATAGGATTTGCCTTTTTTTTTCTGTACCTAACTTTACCTCTAGGTCCACTTGCAAACAGCGGGCGATCTGAGGTTGAGTATCATGCACTTACTACTACCATGAGTGAGCTCCAGTGGCTCTTTTCACTATTATGTGAAACTCGATTTTTTCCTTCTCAGCCTCCTACATTATGGTGTGATAATTTGGAAGTAACGAATTTGATGACAAATCCTATCTTTCACTTACAATCTAATCATCTTGAGATCGAGTTCCACTTCATCTGTGATCTAGTTACTAAAGGTCACCTCCTTGTATGTTATATTTCTACCAAGGATTAGATTGCCGATGTATTGACCAAATCAATGACAAAAGGTCTTTCTCTTCTTTTGTTGGACCCCAAACTTTTCTTAGAAGATTAGAACTATTAAATGAGAAATTTTGGCGATTAGTCATGAGTAAAGAACAAATGAATGAAAATTCTTGAACCAAGAAATGATAGACCAGAGTAAAGTAGTGAATGAGAAGTGAGGATAGATTCATGTTTTTTTTGGTGTTTCGGTAGATGAGAGATTATGAAATGGGAAGAATTAAGGTGAAAGTTAGACGTAAAATGAAAGAAAAATGAAGTTGAATTTGTGTTGTAAGTTAATGAAGAATACATATATATGTGTATATTCTGTTATTAGTGTTCATGATTAATCATGGACTATAAATTCTTTATGGATGATATTGATTTGAAATGAAGTTGAGAATGAGGAGTAAATGAAGTAGAAAAGGTGATCTTGGTATGAGTTGTGTTAAGGAAAGTTTTTGAAACAAAATGGGTGGTTGATATGGAAAATGTTCACTGAGTATGCTTAAGTCTTTTAGCCATAAATTTTTCTTTAGTTATCCAAACGAGATAATTATTGATTTCCATTAAACCAGAGACATATGGATACATTTCTCATGAAGACATCTAATTTAAATTCTGCCTTTAAAAGTATCAAAATTTGTCACGAAGTTGAGAACTGGGTGTAGTTCATTGGTGGATGAATGTAAAATTCATGTTCTGAATTATAGGAAACTTCTGGATTGATCTAGGCTACATTAGACAAAGTTTCTTCTAGAAAGTTGTATTTTATCTTTCTATCTTTCCAACAGTATAAAGTATGAAATTTTTGGACATTTTAGTTGAAAGTTATGATCCTTTTAAGTAGAGATGTTCAAGAGTCTAGAGTGTATCGTTTGTGATGACGTCATATCGTCTATGATAACATCATATCATCTGTAAAGATGTATCGTCTATGATGACATCTTATCATCTGTGATGACATTATATCTTTTATAACGATGTATTGTCTATGACGAGTCATATCGTCTATGTTGACATCATATCTTCTATAGTTGACTTTCTACTTCTTCTGTTGTTGACCAAAACTTCTCCTTCTGGGTATTATCTTCTGCTCCATTTTTTACCATTCAGACTATAAAATATGTCTTTAAGGTCTTCATGAAAGTTGTATATCTTGAATTCCTCTTTCGAACCATTCAAAGAAAACCTTAATCCAAAATATTTAGGGAAAGTTATGGCAATTTTCCCAATTCATCTATTTTTTCATTTGGTTTCATCTGATCCTATCATCTACTCCATGTTTGACCCTTCAGACGATAGAATTTGTCTTTAAAGTCTTCATAAAAGTTTTAGATCTTGAAGTCTTATTTCAAACCATCCAAATAAAACCTTAATCTATTATCTTTAGGGAAATTTATGGCAATTTTCCTAATTTGTCTGCTTTTTCAATTCGTCTACTTTTTCGTTTGGTTTCGTCTGATCCTATCGTCTTCTTCATGTTTGACTATTTAGACGATAGAATTTGTCTTTATGGTCTTCATGAAAGTTGTATATATCAAAGTGTTCTTTCAAACCGTCTAAAACTTGATCCGACATCTCTACTGAAAGTTATGCCAATTCGCCCATGATGGGTGTAATATGATTGAGGGCAAAATCATGTTTGATTATTTCGGCCATAACTTTGTTATCCGACCTTCAAATGAAGTGATTATTGAACCAATAGTTTCTTAACACATTTTCTGTCCCTCCATATAATTTGATAGCATTTGATGGGAATTCGAAAAAGATGGATTGAATCAAAGTAAGGGCATCGATTGGAAGAGTATGAATGGGATATTTGACTGAACATACTTCAGTATTTTGATGATGTCTCCATAGGTATAGCTCCGAATAAGATGGTCCTTATTTCAAGGTAAACTAGATACATGGAGCTACAAATGATATGAAGAAATCAAAATCTAATTTAGTCTCTAAGAATTTCAAATTTTGGAGGAATTTAAGTATAATGTACTGTTTCAATATAAGAATAGTCCAAAAATTTTGGGGCAATACTTTTAGATTTCTAAAGCAAATGGATTGATTTTGGTGTCATTAGAAACTTAAGACAAGGAAGAACATTGTCTAGAAGAAAGTTTTACATCAGAATGTTCAAGGATATTTTTTTCAAGACATAAGGCATAAATGGAAGGGCAAATGGGACATTTCTCAATCATTAAGGGTATAATTGGAAGAAGAAGTGTTGTATTGCATTTTAAGAGGAGAGAAGAAGAGAGAGTAACATAAAGAAGAGAGAGAGAAATACGAAGAGAAGAAGAAAAGGAGAGAAAGAAGAGAAAACAAGCTAGGGTTTCAATTGTGTTAGCCTTCAAGAGAGATTTTAAGGTTATTCAAGAAGGGAAACAAGTAGAGGAAGAGAAGATCTTCCCTTTGAGCTAAAGATCCCTTCATTTGGAGAAGAGTGGAGGTAAGATCATTTTAAATTTTTTGGATTTTAGAAGGATTTTAGTTCATGGAGTTTAGAAAATGCTTGGGTTTAAGTATTCTAAAACTAATTTTAGTAATTGTGTTTGAGAGATTTTCAATTGAAAACCCTATTGAGTGGGATTTTTGTTATTATATAAAGGGATCAAAAAAGGCAAGAGGAATAAGAGAAGAGGCATTTTTTAGCAAGTCTATAAGAAAGGAAATCAAAGTGGTACACGTTTATAATAGAGTAAATAAGCCACTCATTATTTTCTTCAAATCAAGGAAGTTTAATGATTTAAATTGCATCATCATTGTGGCCTTTATTGCTTCTTGAATGAATTATGAAATTGTTGTATGTTTGCTACATAAATTGTGTTGATGATTGATGAAAAAAAGTTTGAAAAGGATTTCTCTTTGAAAAGATACATGTTTATGAAATCATGTTTTCGGAAATGGTTTCCAAAACATATCCAGTATATGAAAAGCAAGTTTTTGAAAAAGTGTCATTTTGGGCAACAAGTTTATAAGTTATGAACTATGTGTTATGTGGATTTGTGGTAGTCCTTTAAGAATGTCACGTGCACGTTGACCAAGTTAAAGGCTTCTCCTGCCTGCCCACTAGTGGCATGGAGCTCCTTCATGGACTACCTCAAGTTTATGACCACACAGGACTATTATGTGGAAATGTGTAGTGCATCATGTTAATGGATCTACCCAAATCATTTTGATGTGCTTATGTTATGTTAACAAGTTTGATGCATTCATGTTTTGTAACTTGTGGATTGTGGCTGAAAGCTTAAGAAACATGTGTTTTATGAACTCGATGAAAATTTTATATGACAAGTAAAATGGTTTTAAAGGTTTTGCTTATTTTTTCATTATAAACTGTTACCCACAAGTTGCCAAGCTCACCCCCTTTCTGTACCATCTTCAGGTGATAGTTAAGAGATTAAGTGATCAAGAGCCTAGGGAACTTCTACAAATTTGCTATTTTTGTATTTTGTAATAAGCCAATAGTGTGGCTTTTTACATGTAAATAAAACTTTTCAAACTCTGTGGCTTTAGTAATGAAATGATAGATTGTAGTAGTTTCGGTTGTGTATGTCCATATTGACTTCCTTATAATATGGTTGAGATGAAGTAATAAGATTGTTTTGATGTTTGATTGTCGTGGGCACGCCACCCTTGTGGGATGAAGTCCAATAAGGGTTCATGGAAATAACCCTATAGAAAAAGAAAATTGCTCAGTATCATGATTCTCCAGGTTTGGGCTCCGAAATCAAAAACAGGGTCCAAGATGTTATGGTATCAGAGCAAGAAGAGGAATCGATGATGGGTAAGGAGACGAATAAGTTCAGTGATTTTGATTTCGCAAGAGTTGGGTTCCAGAATCGATGTCCAACATAGTTGGTATCAGAGCTCACGTTTTTTTTTAATTATGACCACTAAGTTGGACTCCAGAAATGGGGCCCAACATCTTTTAAAGGACAAGTTGACAGTGGCTACCACTCTCAACTTGAGGTGGAGTAATAAGGACATTAAGCAAATTCCCTAAAATATTCTGTATAGAGTGATTTACTCCTACTAATCCTCCTTACTAATTGTAAGTAGTTAACCCAATCTGTTCCTACTATATATAACTCTTACATGTCTCGATTATAAGGCAATAGACTGTCGCTGCAAGTTGGTAATGTGAAAAGCTCAATTGTGTTTCAATTTGTTCAATATTTATTCAATAATAAGATGGCAATTAAAATGAATTGCATGCATTTAGACCGTTACATTTCTGAATAGGATCTTAAATGCCACTACAAGAGAACAAGGCATTTTGCAACGTTTTTAAAACGTCACAGAATGTCCAAAAACATCGCAGAATTCAATTTGTTCAATTTTTATTCAACAGTAAGATGGCAATTAAAATGAATTGCATGCATTTAGATGTTAGATTTCTGGATTGGATCTTAACTACCACTGCAACGTTTTAGAAAACATCATAAAAAACGTCACGGATTGTAACGTAGGCAAAAGTTTTCTGCGACGTTTTATATAAAACGTTACAGAAAATACTAACATTTTGCGGCATTTATAAAAACGTCACTGAAAATTTGGACAAAACATTCCGCGACGTTTTAAAAATGTCACAAAATGTTGAGGAATCCGCAACGTTCTTTTGAAAATGTTGCAAAACGTCTTCCATGACGTTTTTAGAAACGTCGCGGAATCTCTTCCGTGACATTTTTATTATTTTTTATTTTTCTCATTTTTGAAAAATCATATTAATTTAATAATTTTTAATTTTAACAAATATTTTTAAAATACAATTTTTTAATCTTATTTGTTTAATAACTATTCAATATTATTTATGAATTTTATTTTTTTAATAATTCTTCAATTTTTAGTGTATCATTAATTTTAATAATTTTTCATGTATCACACGAATTTCATACCTACAGACAATGTATTATTTAATTGCAATTCGCAAACATATCATAATACACTAATTAATATCAAAATACACTAATTGCAATTCACAAACATGTCGTAATAAACTTATTTGCAATTGCAAATTCATATTGAGGATGAAATGCAGCTATGGCAATACATCTATTGGTTTATCAGCAAAAAAGACAATAAACGGGTGTTTAGTGATTGACTAGCTCAACTTGCCCTGCATCCATGTCTTCAGCATGTGCAATGTAGCTTTTAGTTGATAATTTTTCATAATTTTTCTTCCAATCTGCTTACAAGGCCTGATAAACTGCAATGTTGCAAGCTACCTAACCAATGTTTCCTACTCTAAGAGCCTTCTTAACTATATCTTGGTTTAGAAAACTATCAGCTCGCAAGAAGTCGTAGCATAACTGGCCTTGATAGGTCTTTCTGATATCATAGTACTATAGATTTAAAACAATGGAGAATTATCACCATCAATCGATTGAACTAGATGAAATTTGATTGTTTTAAGAATTAGTTTCAGGTTTCTTTCTTCTTTACATTTACGTTTCCAGCAATCTTTACGATGGAGTTGAAAAAATTTATGCAACTGGAGTAAGCAGACAAGCAAACAACATCGTCGCCTTTAGAATCTGAGAGGCAGAATACAAGGTTAGAGTAATTCATGACTACTTCTAATCGGACAATATTGTTTTCAAGCATATGTCTGTCCAACTGACTTATTTAACAACATCTGACACTAATATAAGACCAGATTTTAGAAATTACCACATGAATTTACTTGCTTTGTGCAATCCAGAACCAAATCCCTGATATTGTCATAATTAGGGAATGCCTCAAATTGGATGGCTGGATTAGTTAGGCCATTCCCAATAGCAATTCCCTGAGAAGCAATCGTACAGTTAAAAAAGATAAAACCATATTAAAATTATAAACAAGTGATAATTGTCCTCTGCTTGTAACCAAGTACCAAGGAGACTAACCTTGAGGTTTATAAGGATTCCTTCTTTTTTGATGTTTCCTTGCAGCATGTGTAGCTCTTTGGAGCACAATCCTTGATAGAATATAAGTATAAAGTAAAAAGAATGAAACTTGACTACTTGAGGAACTCAGAAAATTGGCTATGTACTAGGCTCAAGAGAAAGTCTGTAAAGATATGCTCATACTCTGGCATTTCCCCATAACCTTCAGCAATAAAACCACACAAGTTAAAGGAAGCAATCATTAGGCCCCTGTAAAAAATGATACAACATAAACCTACGAGGTTTTAAAATGGGGAAAAGTTGGTCTAAGAGGAATTACAATTTTACATGCCTAGAAAGTAGTTAATATCAATGACATAATATTGATCTCCTTTCCCATGCTCACGTATGATATCTAAGTTGAACAACCGGTGGCCCTACATATAATCAATGACAATAAAGAATAGGTTAAGTAAACACTAGCTATTGCAATTTGCCCCATATATATATATGCTGTTAAAAAATCAGTAGTGAACATGAGGAAAATACTCTGTATCAAAAGAAACGTTAGAAAATACTCATCTATCATAGACATGATCTCAGGTTATAAAGAAGAACATTAAAGTATGACTCATCTTTTCCCATAAGAAGGACTAAACTTTAGAAATACACCCTGCTTGGAATCCAATGATAATGATTTCTATTACCATACTTGACCAACGCATGATCAAAACAATAAACTTTTCTATATTTTGCTTAACATAGTGTTCTGCAGATTGGCAATTCGTGGAGGCTGAGAGGGTTATAGTTTATCTATTTACATAATCTGCAGCAATCTACAATGGAGTAAAATAGAAGGTGAGCCTCTCTTGAAGAATGAGGAGAGAAAATTTAGAAGTCTCACTAAAGCTTTATTAATTTCTAGTAAGAAAACAAGCGTCTATCTCCAAATACATGCTTTCCAAGTTCTAAGGATCACAGTTATAATTAATAAATAAAAAAGGTGTAAGAGTATTCATTTTAGTAATGTTTATGATCATCTAGCTCTAATGAGTAAAACATTCAGGTGTCTGACAGATAATCTATGATATGTAGAATAATTTTGTCTGGACCATAATGACTATATTTATTTCTAAAATGTTCGATTCTTTATAACAGAGCACGACTCAAAGGCGCAATCAATTGACTTTTAAAGGAGGTCAATCAAGGTAACTGAATATCATGAACAAAGGTCATTAATAGTACTCTTCATGTCAACTAGCTCCATTGGTAGCAAACAAAGGAATGAAAGCAAGCACCTAAAGGACATCCGAAACTATATTGCCGCATTCCTTTCATTGAGCATACACATGGAAGCTTGAATCTTCAACTTACAAGGACTTCAGCAGTTGTAGAAATAGATGAAGTACAGAACATATACTCACATATATGCAAAGGCAATGAGAACACAAAATTGTTGAGCATAAACATAGAAATTGCACGTGCTTAACCCATATTCAATTCTATCTTCAATTGTAAACATAACAGTAGAAATTACACGTGCTTACCCTATGACTCTCCTCTGTCAATGTTCAATTTTCACCCAATTCAAACCTGCACATGAAATAATTGAAATTTGGTTTAATCAACGAATTAAGACAAGATTTATACTAAATTTGAAAATAAAAAATATTAATGAACAAAAAAATCCCAATTTTCTTGAATAATTGTTCCAAACACACCATAAAAGCTTATACAAAAATTGTCAAATAAATCCTTGTATCTTTGAAATCAATTACATCGCTTCCATTTTAGTTTCTCCCCATCAATGGTAGTTGGTAAACTCGATGTTCCATCTATGGAACAACTAATGCATAAAAATGGATTAACTATATATATGGAAGAAGCGTTTAGTGCTTGGACTTGATTTCCTTTTAGGATTTGGCCTAGCAAATTGTTGGAAGACAAGTTTAAGTGACCTAGAAATGTCAAAGGGGAGACATGTTTTAGTGGGTATTTCATTATTGTGCTTCGAATAACCAAGACCCACCAGAGAACTTTAGCAAATTAAATAGGAAGATAGCAGAGCAATGGGCATTGGATTGTACTTTAGGAATTCGCGAGTGTGGAGGATGGGTGATTTTGAGAGGGAGAATTGAAGCTATTGAAGGAACAGGGAAAGAGAAAGCTACATGCGGTGCACAACTTGTAAAAAATTTCAAAACGATACCCAAACGTCGTTTTAACTATAAAGTGCAGAGGACGGACAATTTTGTTTACGAAGCCTTCAATGACGTTCTCTTCAGAGAAACAACACAGTTTTTATTTGGTGACATTTTAATAAAAAAATATTACAAAAAGTTCTCCAAATCTGTGACATTTGCACTAAACATCACGGAAAACTTAAAACTTTTTACGATTTATACAATCTGTGACGTTTTATCTATAAAATGTCACTGATTGTGTACTTTTTTTGTAGTGTACCTATAATTGTTGTTTAATATATATTTTTGTGATAGATAACAACAATTGATATAGACTGAGAGTTTTATGAAGTTGGATTACCTTATGTTGAAAAAGCAAGTTTGGAGCACAAAATCAACTTCATCCAATCAGCAGCCTTTTTGGCACTTGAGCAATAACTGACCACTGTGAGTTCTATAAATTATGATTGTCTTATTGTAGTTAATAAAGCATAAAGTAGTCAAGTTATATTTTTTATTTATTGACGAAGGAACCAAAACCAGAATTTGACTTTATATTCATAGATGTTGACAAGCAAAAACTTTAAGAATTATCACGAGCAACTCATTAAACTGGTGAAAGTTGGAGGAATCATTGCTTATGATAATACACTCTGGTATGGTACGGTCAAAGAAGATAACACGACCATGTCATGCTATTTTGAGCCCAAATTTTTTGTCCAATTTTATGGTGTCTTATTATGTTCAATTGATCTCAGTCATTTATTTATGCGGAGTCCGCGTTCATTTATATAACACCTATATAGGACCCGCGTAAATGAATGTCCAAGATTCATTCAACACAATAAAACACACTAAAACTTGATATAGCATCCTAATTCTGCCATTTTATGGAAGCTTCTCCTACATCAATATTATATATATATCTCCTTCTTGCACGTCAATGACTTGTAAAAATACACATTCGTGATTTGCATGCACGACCATACAAGTTAAGTCACGGCCGTGCAAGTTAAGTCATAGCTGTGACTTACATGCGGTGCGATGCAGCGCGGCAGTGGGATATGGAAATGGAAGTAGTGCGGTGCGGTGCGGCAAGGTGTAAGGGCGTGTTCAGTGGTGGTCGGGGAGAAGAGTGACTCACGGTTGTGTGTTGGCGATGGGTACCGTAGCAAAGCGTGCGTTAGTGGTCGGGGTGAAGAGCGGAGAGTCGGGTAAGAAGGACAGCGACTGCATGTGAGGATGGTGTGGTGCGGCTGTCTAGCTGTAAGGGCATGCGGCTGCATGACAACTACAGCTGGAGATTGGCTGAGAAGCAGCGGATGGGGGAAGACGGAGAACTCCATTTGTAAAATTTAATAGAGTTTGTAAAATTTAAGACGGGTGAAAGATTTAAAGAGTTCGTAAAATTTAAGTAAAAACGATGATTTTGATTGAACAGAGTTAGACAGAAATTAGAATCTCTTCTCTTAAACTTTATATAAAGACATGACCTTTTATGGTAAGTTGTCTTTAAAAAGCTGGAAACAATTCATTATGAAACTGCCATTAGACTTCATATAAACAGCTGTTATGACAAGTTATCTTTTGAAGCATTTGTTGGAATTAGTATTTTAACGTGGTGAGGTTAAAGTAGCATAGTATGATACTTTTCATTCTAAGCTATTTTTCCTGAAGACATTTGTAATGTCAACTTGTTTTCAGCCTTTTATGGCCTAATTCAAATTCATTTTTCCAAAAAAAAAAAGCTTCAACTGCTTGACCAGAGAGCTGGCAATGTCTTCAAACCATACGCACAGCATAATTCATTAATTCTCCACAGGTGTTCCATCTCCTCAGAAGCTCATATCGAATATGTATCCTCGAAAAGTGGCATTTCTTATTAATATATTAGATTGAAGTATCACACAGCGATGATCCACATACATTCAATACCCGCTAAGTGTTCCTGCAGTCAAGCTTGTATATTTCGTATGCATGACAGAAACGTAGATAAACCAACAAGGACATGGACATTATATCTTTGGGAGTAAAGTCCACCAGACAAAAACTAACAAAAGGTAACGACGAACCATCAGTTACAAAAGGCAATGCCCAACTACGCATTTTTCAAGCATTCACTATAGCTCCACCTGCAATAACAATTATGAAACGAAAAAGGCTTGAATCACAGAAGAATTGAGATGCATAATATTGTTGCCTCTTATGTATAAAGAAATGGTTAGCTCGAAGAGCACATAGAAACTCACCGTTAGGGTGCAGAACCTGGCCAGTAATGTAAGAGGAGCAGTGATTACAAGCAAGGAATACATAAGAAGGGGCCACCTCAATAGGCTGACCGGCTCTTTTCATTGGCACCTGCTTTCCAAAATTAGCAACCTTCTCTTCTTTGAATGAGGCTGGTATGAGAGGAGTCCAAATTGGCCCTGGGGCAACACCATTGACCCGTATGCCTTTCTCCACAAGCTGTAGAGCTAGTCCTCTTGTGAAAGCCACAATAGCACCTTTTGTTGATGTGTAGTCTAGCAGCTCGGCGTTCCCCTTGTATGCATTGATTGATGTGGTGTTAATTATGGAGCTGCCCTCTTTCATGTGCTTCAAACTATGCCTACCAACCGGGAGTCGTCCCACATGTCGTAAGACCAAAAATGGATTATTAATTTTTACCATAAAACAGCTATAATTCATAAAATCAGACAAATCAAACGTGTTAAATTATAATACATTGAAACAGGACGGGCAAAGGAAGAAGCCGCCTTCAAGGCTCCAGTAATCATACCTGGTCATGAAGAAGTAAGAGAAGATATTGGTCCTAAACACCCTTTCAAGCCTGTCCTCATCAATTTCCTCAATCGAGCTGTTCTCGTATTGCTCAGCTGCATTATTAACAAGAATGTCAATCCTGCCATAAGCATTAACAACCTCATTAACCACTTTCTTGCAGTTCTCATCGAAACCCAGATCAGCAGCTATTGCAATGGGATCCTTGGCATCGGCGGTCTTGTCCTTCTTCAACATCTGGAGGGTGTCTTCGGCATCTTTGTCTTCTTGAGACTTAACATATGTGAAGGCCACTGTTGCCCCTTCAATGGCATAGCAGTGACAAACTGCTCTTCCAATCCCAGAATCACCACCGGTCACTAGTGCAACCTTTCCCTGAAACAAAGAATCAACTAGTTGTACTATTAATCCTACTCAACTATACGTGCAGAGATTTCATTGTTTAATAAGAGCATGATAAAGTAGAAGTCAGTTCCCGGGATTCATCTTCATTAAGCTACCAAGACATGCATACATATAAACATAGGTTGGGCGGGACATATATATTTTTCTATTGCTAGACCTGAAGTTTGTTGGAGGGCTTGTAATCAGAGGAAGTGAACTGCGGGGTAGGGTCCATGACATGCTCTTTTCCAGGCTGTGTCTCCTGTCTCTGAGGAGGAAATTTTTTACCATCAGAGGCCATCTATCTCACAAACAATTTATTGAACCTTTGATGAACGGGAAATGCTGCCGGAAAGTGGTTTTTGGATAACCTTCTTAGGTGGGTTTTGATCAAACAAATACGAAGAGTACAACGTTTGGCTGTGAAGGTCCTGGATGGGGGCAACAGCACTATAAATACTAATTCAACGGTATGGAAATGAAAACATCTATATAAGGAAGTGGCATATGGACAGGTTCTGATACGTGGCAGGAGGTGGCCGTCTACGTGGCAACGTGTTAGATTGTGATGATAGCGGATAGGGGTGCTACGTGGAGAGCCATTCGCATGCAGCGGACACGTCCGTGGAAACGGGGAGTTCAGTTAAAACTTAAAAAGTACCAGATCTATGAATATAATTCCACTTGCAACTTCTTTTCCATTTTGTGCTTTCGTGTATTCTTGTTCGTTTCTTACAGGTCTGACGATGAATTTTGCATTTGTTCCAATTTAAGGTGAAATCTTGGATTTTATTTTACGGATAGGCCATGAACAACTGGTCAAATTCTGGTTTATGAAGAATTTGAAATTCAAACATATTCGAATATGGATAAGATCTTACGGCATATCCCTCGAATACTGGACTGGACAACGTCATAGGCGCCCTTGGAAGACCTCTTTACTTGGATGGGATGATTGTCACAATGAAAAGAGTCAGATATACAAGGACTTTCCTACAAGTTGAGCTGAACACAAAACTACCTGAAACTCTAGTTATCACGGGATTAGATAAAACATGGTGAATTAATTGAAGGCTCTATAAAAGATAAGATACCACTTGAAGCTCCTGCGACTAGACAACGACAAAATTTTGGAAGGAATCCAGCAAGAGATTTTAGACAAGATTCTCAGATGAACTTCTTAAGCGCCACTCCAAGATTCACTTAGAACCGCATATTACACAGAATTAATGAGAATGATGCTCCAAAAGAAAATGAGAAAGAGTCCAGCATAAGTCATGAAGTATTAGCATTGTATCCTGGTGTGCATAAGAAACCGAAGCAAATCCCCAATAAGGATTCAAAGGAGCTCTCTAATTTTGGCCCCAAATAGGTTCACAATATTGATAATATCATACAGAGTAACTTGTTAGGCAAAAGTATGGTGGAGAATACTGTTGAAGTTGAACCACAAACAAGTGCCACTGCTAAAATGAGACGATATAGAAAAATCAAGCTTCAACATTGCAAAGGAGTCTTTGGTAAGAATTGGGAATTTATAATAACCACTACAACAAAAATGACAATTGGCTACGAAAACATTCGTCACTAAAAGTTCCAAAATCGTCACTGATGGTCATTAGCGATGTTTCATATTCATCACCAAAAATATCATCAAATTCTCACAACTGAAAATTATAGGTGATCTTTTTCACTAATCGTCCCTAATAATTTTGCTCATTCTTTATTTTCATAGCAAAAAACTATTAGCAACGGTTTAAGAAATCGTTGCAATAAATTTTGGTAATTAATATTATGCTTTGGGAACAATTTGGATAATTGTAGTTTGAGAATTTTGAGAGCTTCACAATAACAAACCAAAGAAATAAACAAGAATGAAACAATCAAATTATAAACAAAGCCCATATGTTGAATCCAACTACAACATTTTTACGCTTGAATTTATGTTGATTTGATTATTAATCCTATTTTCAGAAATTCCAAAGTTATAATCACATTCTTTCTTAAGAAATACAACTCCTACCCTTAGGTTGATTAATTGAAAATAATTAAGAATCAAAACCTTTAAGACTACATTACCTTATTTTTATAAATTCTTTGTTAGATTTGACTTGAACCTAGAAGATTTGTGTGGACCTATTCAACTCCTATTGTTTATGCCAAGATATTTTCAAACATGTGATTTATCAATCTTTACATATGAAATCTAAAATTGAATTAAAATGCTAGAAAATTCCAATTTAAAGATAAGAAATAATCAATCCAAATAAATAGTTTTGTGGTTAATCTTATCTAAATATATCAAAGTTTATTTCATAACAAAAATAAAAAAGAATACAAAATAAAAGACTTTATTCTCATGGATCTTGAAATCTTAAAAGTTCTTTACTTAATCTTGATGGAAACCCATATTTCCCTCAAAATCTACACCTTTTCTTTTTAATCTCAAAATGTTATAGTTCAACTTTGTTAATTCATGTCCCATAATAACAATTTCCCTCTCCTTTGTTCTCCCCAAAACTTTTAAAATTTGAAGCATCACTACTAACATGGCTCTAACATGGGTCCGAAATAGATTTATGTTGCACTTGTGTTACTTAACTACTTAATTTTCAAACCATAAATCGTTTATCATTTAAGTACATGGGTTTATCTTTGAAAAAATGAGATTGAAACCATAAATACAAGTTAGACACTTTTATGTGTTATAAATCATATTACAAATCCTTACTCTAAGATAGGGGTAATAAACTTAATATTTGAAAGCAATTTCTTTATATAAAGCTATAAGCAAAGTGGGAGATGGTTTATAATGAAAAACTTTATAAAGAATTGGTTAACCATATGGTTATCGAATTCTCCTTCTAGTAAAGTCATATTCAATGACAACCTTACACTATACCATTTTTTAACAGAAATCCATACCTTAACTGATGTGATACATATAAGAACACCTTTTAGGTATAATAATTACCTAATTAAACTAGAGGATTTCAAGGGAGCGTTGGATAAAGAAATGGCTACTACCTTTTATGTCTTTGTAACTTAAAAATGTTTATGGAAGCTAGAAAGTGTGAAATACGAGCTGAAGTTATTAAACTAAAAGCATTATAATAATACAAACTAAGCATTTAAGGAAGATGCAACTATATTAAACCAAAAGCAAAATAATCAATATCTAGATGATTAAATTAAGAAAGCTCAAGAAAAAATATCCTTAATGAATTACATTTAAACATTATATGCCCATCATTTTACATTAAATAGAAATAAAGATTTTAATACTTATAAGAGGGAGATAGAAACTCTAGTTATTTCAATAAAGTAAAATTTTAAAGGATAAATGTGAACAAGATTACATTATTGAAAATGGACTATGATCAATTATTCAGAAAGTAGCAAGAGGATCATGATTACTTCTTTAGCACCTTGGGCACTTACACTAACAGTTGTTCAATTGTGTAGATACTAAACTCTTTCATTTCCATGAAAATAATAAAAAAAAGTAAATGAATTCCTTCTGAAGCCTTTCAATTCATTAGAAATTGAGGAATCTTTTTATAATTTTGATCCATATCCATACAATGCCCTTAGCCCTGATGAATTAAATGTATATTATTTTAGGAATCCTATAGATGGATGATATATGAATATTTGACTATATTTTTCTTGTAACATCCCGTTACCCATGTCAAGGCTAAAACAATAAACGTGAGAAATTCACTGAGAGATTAAAAATGTGTTTCATGCTCATACATTATGTGATATGCACATATACATGAATATTGAATTTTTGCACATGAAAATGACTATACATGCATTCATTGACATTCCGGGTATAATTGTTCATAAATGTGATTATTATTAAGAATTGTGGTTTGTTTG
>JANSVA010000007.1:9710807-9750292 GCA_025504915.1 Erythroxylum reticulatum
TTATTTATTAAAATGATAAAATTGTATTATTGTAATATTTTAAATACTTTGTATTATTCTTAATTTTATATTTGTATTATAATGATTTTTTTTGTTTATATTAATTGTAATTATTATTTATATATGAAATATTTAAAATTATTATTATTTCATATTAATTGTCATTATTATTTATTATTATGATTTTTGAAAACATGATTAATATAGACAGTAAATTAGTAAAGTATAAAATACAACATATAGGTACAAAGACTGCTGTGCATATCAGAAGTCATGCACAAAAGTTTTTTTCCGACATGAAATTCACGTCACCGCGGCAGAGAAACCAAAAACTCCAATAAAAAACTTTCTAAAATATATTAATAAATTATTTAAAAAAATTTAAAAACTATTTATAAATTTAAAAAATTACTTAAAACAATATTTGGTACTCATTGATACTAATATAGCTATGTTTTAAAACTTACCCCCGTATTAAATTTGATACGGTATTCCTAAATTCATAAAAGGACCGTAGATCCAATCTCTTCCTCCGGCGCAGAAGATGTCTTAAATGAGCCTATCATGTACACGCTCTTAGACTTCGCACCAAGAAAAGAGAAACAAACCGAGAGACAGAGAATAGTGAATGGTATGGGACGACTGGGACTTCATCTTTAGATCAGACCGTCCCTTCCATTCCGAAGATGATTAACGTCCCGGATCCAGATTTCCACCTCAAAGAAGACGACGAAGATTGGGGAGATTTCGTAAATTCCGGAGTCGGCGAACTCTCCCACACCCTGTCACTCCCCGCAACGTCCAGAAACTTATACCCATTGTTACATGCTGATCCGAAGAGCACTAGCGAAGATTTGGAGCTAACTCAACCCGATTCGATTTCTGGTCGGGTCGGTTTCAGCATAGCTCAGTGGAAGAATCCGAAGGGAGCTTTGCCTCTTTCTATATTTGGAGAGGTAGAGGAAGAGGAGGAATCAGGTGCCGGCGGTCCTTCATTTGGTGCAAGCTTCTTCTCAGATACGAATAACAATAGTAATAATGACAATAAGGATATGGTTAAGGAGGGATCGAGTGGTGTGAATTTGAATGATGTGATTATTACTTTGTATAAGCGGAGTGAGGCTGGGAATGGGTTGAATCCCGTTTCGAATAGATCGAATTCATTTCCATCTGGGTCGAATTTAGACTTGAATGTGGCTGTTCCTGATCTGAGTGGCACTCGAGCTAATTCGGATTATAAATCATTGGATTTCGTTTGGGACTGGGGTAATCTGAATCAGAACGGGTCACATGTTGGTGGTGCTAATCAGTCTAATCCAAATTCTCAAGGTGTTGATCTTAATTGGAATCCACTCAATTTGCCTTCAAATGGGTTCATTTTTAGTGGAGATGCGTCCAATTTGAGTACAGTAGAAGTGAGACTGAGTAAAGATGGGGTAAGCTCAAATGATAATAAAAGGTTTGGTAATGATGACGATGGTGATGCAAAGGAGGAGGACAATGATCGGTGGGAATTTAAGGCTGCAGAATCGAAAGCTACTGAGGAAGATGAGATATCTGAGGTAAACAGGTGATTCTATGATTTTAATTTTGTTGACATTATGTAGCGCTTTCTTTTAACATCATTATGGAATTCGGTTTTGTTGATTCCTTTGCTGCCTTCTCTTTTGAAGTTCACTGTTGGCCTTGGGCTAATTATAAGATTCCTTCTTGAATCAGAGTGGCCAAAAGAAGACTGATAATCAACCAATACCTAGTTTTAATGGACTCGATTCTAGTTGGGGTGCATCAAGTTTGGACTTTCTAGGTTGGAGCTTGAATGGCAATGGAGTTAATTCAAGTAGCAATTGGCCAGTTATAGATGAAGGTAGGGGACTCGGGGATGCTAATGAGCAGGGATTTAAAGCTGCTGATATCAAACACCAAATTGGAGACAGCAAATCTAAGGTAAAGGTTAGTGTATGATATGCATTTCTGATTGATATTTAGGTACGAATTATCAGTTATTTTGGCTAAGTAAGAACCCAAGGGTTGCACATATATAGAAAATCAATTTGTAAGATGTTTTTGTACTACTGATTTTGAATCCTTGTAAATTTGATCTGAGCTTTGGAAATTCAAGGATGGTCAGATCAAGGCTGAAAATGCAGCAAGTTCAATCCTTAAAACCTCTGGTTCTAGTTGGGGTGTCTTGTATTCAGATCCTAAAACAATGAATTGGAATGTGACTATGTTTACTCAGACAAGAAGCAGATCAATTCAAAAATAACTTAGTTGATGGTGCTAATAGGTGGGGATTCAATGTTTCACATCCAGAAATGTATTTCAGGAATGAAACGTCCAAGGTAGTTTATCTTATTGTTCTGTTGGTCATTCCTCGATTTAGTCACTGAGAAAGACCTAATTGAAATGAATTGATAATTACTGAAGAAAAGTCCATCAATCATGGGTTAATTGGTACTTTTCTCTGCTCCTCTGCTAGAATTCATATAAGCTTCAGAAGTTTGATTCTCTACAATTATTCATGTTTTCGTTGTTGCATTTTAATCTTATAATTGGCTCTAGCGGCTTAAAGAACATGCAGAATTCATGGTTTTTTATTTGGATCTTTCCTAAGGTATGCACCTACTTCCCTGTTCAGGTTGACCTTGAGAGGACTGAAACCGGGCCAATATCAAATTCCAGTGGCAATTCAAGCTGGGATTTTGTAAGCTTGGATAGCAATGGGATGAAGACCAATCTTAGTGAGGTAGGGTTATGTATGAAACATGTGGATATAAATCTTGAGAATGAAGATCTTGAGGGTGATGATGAGTGGGAATTCAAGGTTGCAGAATCAGGAACTCAAACTAAATACAAGAAAAATGAGGTAAAAAAACTTCCCTTTCAGGTTCTAGATTTTTAATTATGATTGTTGCTTCGCTGTATTGAGAAACCAAGTTTTAATTTGAGTAGATGATTTCTGCCAAAGTAAGCCAAATTAGATAATATCTAGGTTTTTTAAATCATAGAACCATGAAGTATTTGAGATTGACTAAGTTAAGTTATTACATCTCCGGCTTTTTGGTCCACGAAATTTTTATATATAGTGCTATGTTCTTTGTTTCCTTTTCCTTTTCCCCTTTTATTATGTTATTTCTGTTGGTTTTCAAACTTGATAGCCTTTACGCTTTGTTTGGATCCATCAGTCTAACATGTTTCTTTCTGAAGGAGGGTGAGAGAATAGCAGATAAATCTGGAGAGTTGACCACATATAGGGCTGCAAATGGATTGCAGAGTAGGGATCATTTATTGCGTGAATCATTGGATTCCTCTCAGAGATCTGATGAATGGAATTTTGAACCTGATCTCAACTCAAGAACCTTGGTTTGTGATAGTTCTACTCCAGATGCATACTCTAATAGTAAAGAGGACAATGTGGAGGACTCTTGGGCTTTCAAAGCTGCATTTGCACAAACAGAATCAAATAATAAGGTCAAGAGCTCGTCCAATTTGACTTATTAATTATGTGTATGGTTTAACCGATCAGCAAATTGAAAATATCATTTTCAGGAGTAGAAGGTGGATGAAATTTCTGGTAGTAAGGAATTGTTGGCATTTGATAGAAATTCCTGGCAATTAAGCTCATGTCTGCATAACTATATTGCTTATTCAAGTTGATATGCCATGAGTTATGGAGATTCACATTCACTTCTCTGAAGCTTATATGCGTAATAAAGTTTATTGTTATAATTGTATTTAAAACTGAATTGTTATGGTGGAACTGCTTTCTTTATTGAGCATATTTCCAAACATGAAGTCTTTTTTCATTCTTGTGTTTAGGGGGCCAACCTAAGCTCAGATAGCCAAAAGAGAGCTTTGCCTTTGTCCTTTTTTGGTGAAGAAGAAGAGGAAGATGGCAATGACGTGATTCATCCAAACATGTCAAGTCAGATATGGAGCTCCAGCTCTACTGATCGCAATAAGCGTCCTGATATAAACACATCTCTCAATGATCTTATATCAAGTTTGTACAGTCAAGCTGAGGAGAATAAATCTGTAAATCATGGACAAAATCCTAGTGAAAATGGATCAGCTTCCATGATGTGTGTAATGGCTCCAAATTCATCACGTAATGATGATGATTTTGATGATAATTCTTGGGAATTTAAAGCTGCCTCTTCAGGAACTGGAGTTGAAGATCAGACCTTTGTTTTTGGTATTGGAGAAACCAACCCTAACCTTTCCAGTGTAGAGTTTAATTATTACACAAGTTTCTTTAGCAAATTGGAGGAAGAATTGCATTATGTTGGTCGAAGCCATCTTGACATCTTAAAGGTTAGTGTATAATTCCGGATTTTCCCCTTCTGTTGGTGGTTGTTTGTCTATGTCATTGAATCTTGAAATATGTCTTCTGGTAGAAAGCTCGAAATGCTACTGCTCTTACAGGAGAAGATGATAAAGTAGAAGCCCTCAATAAGGAAATACAGGTACACCCTAATTTTCTTGGGTATCTTGTGTTTCCTTCTCTCTGCAAGATGTTTGGTTGTCCTTCTGTTAAACATGAAGTGATATTACTCGTACTCTTAGAACCTTTTTCATCATTCTTCACAAAAAATCCCAAGGCATACCATCTTTCCCATAATATTTAGGCTCATCTGCATTAATGGTCAAAGTTTCATGGTATAACACTCATGCTTTTTACTACATGGCCTTGACTTGCCATTTAAGAATCACTTATAATGATATTTAAGAATCAAGTTTTATTCCCCTTGAAGCCAGATAATATGCATTTCTCAGGTTTGTTTCACTTATACTGATAATTTTTTGCTTGATCTTTTAAATGATGTTTTCTGCTTCAGAATCTTGAGAGTTTGCTGTTCCAAGATTTGTTGAGTAAGGGCGGAATCAACTCAGATAGTTATTCACCAAATAAAACATGCCTCGACAATTTAGTTCAAGTTATGCAGGAACCAAAGTTCCAATTGTTTGACTCAGAATATCAGTTATCAAAGAAAGTGTCCGCAGTATGTCAAGTGTATCTATTTTTTATATTTGGCTTACTAGTTTTTGTTTTATTCTTTGTTTCACATAATTAAAAAAAAACTCACATGCATGTCTAAATAGGTGGAGAGCAACCCTGGATTGGCTGTTGAACTTCTTAAGCTGGTGGCCTTGATCTTGAAAATTTTGACATTGCTTTCACAGAAGGAACAGTTTGATTATGTTTCCACATGGTTTAAGATGTTGTCCACATGTAATCAAGAGCTGATACATGGTGCCTTTATTTGGAAGCAATCATTACAAAAGAATGTCCATCATCAGATACTTTCTCAACCTACAGGTACTGTATTATATTTTGTGCAAGGGAATACATTGTGTTATCATATAGATGGTTGATCTTTTCCATTTTTTTGTGCAAATACAGGCAGGAGGTATATCCTTGCCCTTAGTGAGGTTTACAGGGTTGTTGAAGTTCTTGGAATATCAGCTAGACTTTACAAGCCGTGGATATTAGCATGTCCTGTAGATCACACTCAAGTTTTTACTCTTCTAAGTGAGTGTTCTACCCTATGGTCAAGCTCAGGACTTGAAGAAGCTCTGAATAGCATTTCAGATATGGATGGTTTTGAATCTGATAGAAGAATCAAGACATTACTACAGTCCATCAAATGTATTCATGATATTGATGTGCATACAGTTTATAATCACATTTTTTCTGGACAAGAGCCTACCTGTCGATTATCAGCTTTGACACTTAGAGCAGTCCCAGGTATGCATAATATTCAATGGTCTAATAACATTAGCTTAGGCCATAGGTCAAATGAAGTTATCAAAATTGCGCAGTTCTTAGAAATATGAATACATTCTTTTGTACTAATATTACACTGAAGCTGATCATTTGGTGAAACGCATATCTTGCAATCATTTGATCTTTTGCCTCTATTTGGTCAGGCATGTATCAGATGCAATAAGATGATGTTAACATAACTTTCTAGAGCTTGTAAACAGGCTTAGTTTATTAATCATCTCGAGTTTTTTGAACCAGGGATGAAAATGGTGGAATGGAATGGGGATCCTTACTTTCTCACACTCGCTAATTTGTGGGCAAATTTAGTTAGTTGTGATCATCCAAATTTGCCATTCATGCAATTTGGATGATTGGATACTAGCTAGTTTGACGGTTATGATATGGATGACAACATTGAATCCAACTGCTTCTGAGAAGATTCTGAGAAATTATTGTGGACCACCGCCAAGGAAAGCACTCAGGGAGCTTTACGGGACAGGTTTGAATTTAAGAAACAAATGGGTGCACTGAGCTCAATTTTGTGAGGTAAAAAAAAGTGTCCAACAACTCTATAACTTTGCATTCTACTTGGAAAGCTTAATTGGGCAAAAGTTGTGACTTTATGCTGTATAGTTGTTAGCAGCTAACATCTTAAACCTGGAAATAGGTCCACAATACATATACTTGTATGTTTCTCTCCTTCCAACATTCACATCCTCCCCGCGGTTTTGCGTTGTAAGTTATGTTGTAAGGAATAATTGAATGGTTATACCTGTCAAGTGATGTATGCAGACGCAAAATAAAACCGAAGCCTGCAAATTCTATTTTGTATAAATGATTCTTTCATTTGCAGTTAAATTGAAATTTCTTATTCTTTTGTCCCACTGAAATGGTGTTGTCCTCTCACTCATCTAACGGGATGTCTTTGCCGTCACCATTCTCGCACGTAACGTATAGCGCTGGACTGTAACATTACGCCCAAATAACCACTGTACAGAATTGAAGTTATGTCCGAATTCCCTTCTACTCTTCTTCATCAATATCTAAACACTTCATTCTCTTATGTGTCTCTCAATTGTTTGATCTCATGCTGACATCCTCTTTTCAGGTGTTCAATGACATTAACAACAGTGAATCTTATTTGTGTTTATTTAAGATTCTATCTTGTTGACTGTTGAATACAAGTGTACCTTCAAACTTTCTTCTTCAAGGTATCTTCTGCATATCTTTCCTTCACCACCATACCAAGAAAGTAAGACAATGGTCCCATATCCCTATTCTGTAAAATGCATTCACACAGAAGTAGACAAATTGCATTGTCTCCTCAGATGAATCTCATCTTTCTTGATTCATTGGAAAAAGAAAAGAAAAAGCAGCATCTTCCTCATTCTATTATCAGTGCCAACTTCCTAATCTTGTAAATAAGGATTTTGATTCATTGATAAGCAGTGGTGTTGGCAATGATCTCCTGGCAAGACTAAGACCCTGAAGCACTTCTGGTTTGATAATTCCAAGACGCATATAGCATAACCAATTATAGAGTTACAATAACAAGTATATACCATAGCTGATATATACCGGAAATAAACCGACTTTGTCTTTAGGATAACACCCATGCGTCTTGAAACACAAGTCGTAGCCCTTTTATGCTAAATAATACCCACCTTCATAGTTTGAAAGCAATCTGAAAACAACTTTGTGATTATCACTGAAGATCGAAATCGTTTTTCTATTTCTTAGAAAATATCCTTCATCCTTACAATTACTTAAATGATTACTACAGCCGGAGTCTCATTTTTCATGACAATTGAACATTATCTTGAATTATTCTGGCATGTTTTTTTTTTCCCTATTTTCTATCTTCTAGATCAATAATCTCTATTGTAGTGGCCATTTGTAGTGCCTGCTCAATTGTATTACTTGATATCTCATTCATCCATATTTCATGCAATTCCAACAAAGCTTACAATCAAAGTTGTTATTTCTAGGGATGTCAATGGCCAGGCTAGGAGCCCATCCTTAATTTTTTTTAAATGTTGTCTTTGTTGTTTTGGTCTGATCACAAGACAACCTGGATATTAAACAATTTTGGTTTGTGGCTTAGTTAACTAGGGCCAAATTTGGGCTAGGGCCTAGTTGACCAAAATTGACATTCCTAGTTGTTTCGAGATCTTTGGATACGTCAATGACTGTCACATCATTGTTCATAATTGGTTTGGCAACACACACAGACTCGTCTCCACAGCATCTTTCTCTGTTGGCTTAGACTGTTGTTTTTCATCTTTTTTAACCAACTTTTGCATTCGTGAAAAATAGTCACTAATATTTTCATCTTTTCCTTGCTCCATTAGCTCAAATTGTCCTTTTCCTTTAACCTGTGTAGTGTTGGTCCTTTTATGAGATTTGCTCCTTCCAAAGTATTGACTTAAGTAGTTCATGCCTCCTTTATTGCGTTGGCATGAAATGTTCTTTTCTTTAACTAGTCGATGTCTCTTCCTTTTCACTTGATTCTTCTTTTGAGGCTCTAAACACTAAATTATTTTTCTTTGAAAACATCATCTCTTCTTATGTTTCTTGGAGTCTTATTTTATATGTGAGGAGAAATCCATCAAATTCTTCCAATGGTTGTGTTATTAGATCTTTGGCTACTTGTATAGGCATTACTTTAATTTCCCATGTTTTTGGAAGTGACCTAAGCAACTTTTCACACTAATGCAACATTAATATAGGTCTTTCTATGACCTTTGAGAGCATTAATATTATCAAAAAATCTATTATACATGCTATAGATGCTTTCATCATGTTTTATTTGGAACAAGTCATATTTTATATGTTAGTATACTTACTTTGCTCTCTTTAACTTGATTTGTGCCCTCATGAATAATTAATAATGTATGCCAAATGTTGTAAGTTATTTCACACGTAAAGACCCTATTAAATTTGTTTCTTGCTAAAGCAAAAAATAGGATGTGTATGTTCCTACTGTTAAGGATACTAATATCCTATCTTGCGATTTCTATTCTTCCTTTAATTTTGGTAATTTTTCATTATCTATAATTTTTGTAGTAATAAAGGAGCCATTAGAAACTATTTCTCATAAGTCTACACTTTCTTAGAAAGAATCTCATCATAGTTTTCCAATAAAGATAATCATTGTCCTAAAAAAAATGGTCTACTAATCCTTTATCCCTCTTAATTGAATGATGATGATGAAACTCCTAAATATTTTATTATGATCTTTATCTATAGGATTTCATTATAAATACTAGCCTAATAGACCTGCTATGACATCATTTGTTAGTCTCTAATAGCACCAAAGGGAGGGGTGAATTGGGTGTTCATGAAAATTCAACTAATTTTCTAGATAATATATTCAACTAATAATAGTCAATATAAATAATTATGATGAAATTACTTAATATGATTTAATCAAACAATTGAACAATAATTTATGATAGGGAGGAGAGAATGCAAACTAATTTATAATGGTTTGTTTTGACAAATAATCCTTGCCTAAGTCCACTCTTTAGACTCCTTTTTGAATTCCATTATAATTTTTCTTTTAAAGCAAAGAATAACCTTTCGATAATGTTTTTTTAATTGTGCAATCTTCTTACAAGGTAAAGAGGAACCTCAATATCACTTAGATCACCCCAAGTACAATATTCAACACCCTAACAAAGAATTACAACCAAAAAAATCTCAATTATTCACTTGATAATTCCAAAGTGGCTCACTCACACAAATATGACATGATGATGCTTAAATGATTGAAAAACTCTTTTAAATGTGTTATAACACCCAAAACCTTTTCGAAAAACTCTTCCTCAATTCGTATTTTTATCTTCATTTCATTGGACGCAAACTTCAACTTTTCTTTATCAACTTTATACACTATCTTTTTAAGTTTATGGCTTCATTTTATTTTAATATTGCTTTTCATCAAAAAAAAATAACAATAATTATGTTTTGTTATCTCACAAACATCAATTGAAACCTCCTTTGATTCAACATGAATGTAAGTAACTGGTAGCGTGTCGTAACACTACATGAAATAAACTAAACTTACAACTATAGTAGTGGTGAGTTTAGGTCGATCCTATGGAGATTAAATTTGATTATTTTGCTAAATTATACCTGTATGTAAAACAGAGAGTTTAGTTCAATGCAAATTAGAAAATAAAACAAAACTGAATCTATAAAAAACTCAAATTAAACAGTAATAAGGAGATAAAATTGATTAATGATTTGAAATCTGATTCTTTGGTTTAATCTTGGCCCAAACACAATTTCAAATATGTCATTGAATTATTGTCTTCACATCTCTCTTTAGACTATTGATCTTGAATTGACAATAAGCTTTGTTAATTCCGATTTTTCCTTAGGTTGTAGTTAATTAAGAAGAGCTCGTTAATTAACCCTAACTATCGAATAACCTATAAATATCTTTCTAAGTTTAATTAGACAGCCACAATATGATTGAGAAAAATAGACCAATCTAAGCAATAATCACACAAGCATGGATTATTTAAATTATGTTACGCTATCCCTAACAATTTAATACTGTTAGTTGCCACATACAACTTCAAATATGACTATTACATATCGTATTCAAATTCTAACAATGGGTTTTCATGAAAAATGATTCAATAGAGCATAAAAAGAATTATTACATAGTACCCAATCATTAATCTCAAGATAATGTAAACAATGCAAAAAAGAGGGAAAGAAAGTGATACACAATGATGTATGCTTAAATATGCTCCTCAGTGTCGATTGCCCTCCGAACCAACTTCGGGTGGGTTTGCCCTCCATCTTCTCCATCAACTCTAATCATCAGCCAAGGATCTCCCCATTATTGTTGAGAACTGATCTTAAAATGAAGAAGAATACAGCTGTTCGTTTTTGCCTAAAAACTCCTTTTTAATATCTAAGAATGAAGAAGAATGAGATATTCTTTAACATACTATTCTCATAAAGCATATACCCGGCATACTAAAGTATATCCAAGCACATATCCTATGAGAATGGCACATTAGAGCAATCACATTAACTTATTATGGCATCACACATAACATAAGTATTTCAAAGATTAGCTTTTCCCATTTCATTCATAAACATAACTTACATTGTAGCATTACATTTTATAATCCATATATTTACATTTTAAAAACATCTGAGAGATTACTAATTTATATACAAAATATCCAACATAATATGGGATGTTAAACAAAAATATCCTAGCTAGACTCTTTAGTGTCAGTTGAACAGACCTTTGAGCCATTCTTGTTTCCCAAATTGACAGTACTAGACTTCTATTTGTTTTCCTTAGAAGCTAGGTCTCCTTTACACCTAGAAATCAACGTTGCAATTTTGATGAGTTTGCAAACTCAATGAATGAACTATCATCGATATGCTCACTCAAGTCAGAACACAAATATCACAAGCAAATAACTGAATTCAAAGAGTACATCATATCATTCCATTATGTATACCATATCACCTTTCATCACATTTCAATAAGTATCACATGTACACAAATATTACATATCGCATATTAAAACAATTCAGTAATTCATTGAAATCTTTCACATGATACATGTAAAGTTATATATGCAAATGCATATATGACTCTACTTTCATTTTTCTTTGTTGTGACTGAGCACCTATTTATTGTCCCATATCTGTTGTAGATACCGATCTTATTTCATATACTATCCTGTACCCATTGTAGATACCGGACTCATTAATAACTGAGCCTGTGGCTCTTTGTGCACATTCTTAAGCTTAAAGCTCTTTTTCACGTTGGTCACTCCGGTCATAACTCCTTTATCTGATCATGCATATTAATATGATGGAATGAATCAATTCACAGATTATGCTATCAATACCTTTCATTCAACGTGCTCAGTCATTTATCATATTCTTAGGATTTGAATCCAACATTCAACATTCAGTTTAGAACGCATTTCCCCATTCACATATACAATCAGTAAGTACTTTAAATACATTTTCAAATATCAAACTCCTAGGACCAACAATGTCCAAAACTATCACAATTATATAAGTAACAATTCAGTAACTGAAATTTAAACAAAAAAAATAAATCACAGTGAGAAACATCTAGGTTAACTCACTACATAAATAATTCAAACGAAAACACACATATAATTGAGTTTAAACATCTAGGTTGATTTACAATATGCTCCAAATAAGTTATTGCCTTGAAGATCCGACAATGTCTGGATGCTGACGATTTACTTGTGCTTCTTTAATCATGCAATACACACATATAGTTCACACATTACTAAATTGATTAGTCATATGATTAATCAATCATCCACATGTTTATATGCCATGATCAATGCATGCTCAATTGACCTTCCGGGTATATATCTCTCTTGTCATATATAACCATTTCCATGCAAGTAAGACCAAAATAACACCAACAATCATCCAGCAACCATTCCATATCCAAATGAATCTTTATGCCCATTCAAACATACACACTAAGAGGAATTAAACTAAGTGTAGTTACAAACCTTTAAATTGGCAAAGTAGTTATTCTAATGCCTTTCCTTCCCTTCCTCTTTGGCTTTGCTTGACTCACCAGTTAGAAACATCACAAATACGCATCTCAATCCCACTTCCAATGTTATAATTTTAGTTCTTCATAAGCAAAGTAAGAAAAGGTAAAGGTGAAGAGAAAATCCCCAATTTTTACCTTGATTTCCACCTAAGATTGGCTTGATTTCTTACATAAAAATTATGGGATGAAGAAGGAGGAATGGAGAAGAGAAAAATATAAAGTTAAAACCCACAAAGTCCAGTCCATCTCCCCTCTCCATATGCATTTTTATAAATTTTCTAGTCTTGGACACTTGTTTCAACCCCATTGGACTATATGTTAGAATCCTATTGAACCATGTGTTACAATTCTATTGGACCATCTATTACAATTATATTAGACCATGTGTTACAATTCCATTGGACACACACAAGCTTTAATCTTATTTGTCATACATGCTTTAATCCAATTGGTCTATGTGTTAACTTTAGAAAAAAATTGCATATTGGTCCTTCTTTTTCCTTTAATTTCCACATTAGCCTATGATCTTACCAATTAATTTCATTCCCTATGTCTTAATTTTCTAATGGCATAAATTTCATGCAATGGTTAATTATATCAGGAGTTATACCTAAAAAACTATAGGCACAGGCTATTTGAAAACAAGGACAACAGTCAAAACTCAAGTTTAAACCAAAATTCAAAAATCTTAAAAACATAATCAAATTTTGGTTCCTTCATCAAAGTTTTAGATCTATGTCTCTAGTCTAATCTCCAAATGGAATTATCCGATTTGGAGGTCTATGGGCCAAGATATGGCCAAATTACAGAAGTCTATTCAGTGGAATCTATCCATCCAGTGAGGTACACATCCCAAATCAACTAACTTTCGCCTTATCTTGCAAGAGCCACACAAAAATGCATCAAATTTAACCAACAACATTCCATAAGAAAATAGGATACTTCTTCTACCAATTCCCCCCACATCACGTTCATAAATCCAAGCAAACATATCAAAAATTCCTATACATATTTTATGTCTAAGTATGTATGCCCATGCCGAAACGAATAAATTACCCATGTACCCATGTTTTTTTTATTAAGTACTGTTATGTCTCGTACTATACTTAGATGCACTTAATTCATTATGTTCACTTCTTAATACACCCTAGACATACTATAATACTTTTAGGGTTTATCTTGGGGCCTTACACTATTAATCTATTCAAGCCACTTTAAGCTAGTAGTTAGTGCTAATAAAATGAAGGAGAGGATGACAACAATCAATGGTATGGAGAGGAAGTAGGCACCCTTAAGCTACCTTGGATTGCCTATTACTACTAAAAGGATTCATTTTAATTAGTGATAACCTTAGTGGAAAGGATTTATGAAAGGCTTACTTTATGGACAAACAAATCTGTCTTTTGGAGGAAGATCACAACTAATTAAATCAGTGATGAACACCATGTATGTCTATTAGTCCTTTGGTATGTTCCTATCCAGGGGAGTAGTCAAAATTATAGAAAAAAACTTATAAGAAAGATTTTATGAGGACCATATTTTAAAAGGAAATTATATGAAGGAAAGATGGTCTGTAAGCCCAAAGAAGAAGTAGGATTAGGTATTATCTTGGTCAATTCTATAAATAGGATCCTAATGATGAAAACAATTTGGCAGATTCTCCTAAATAAAAACTCATTATGGATTAGATGGGTCTATAGCTACATCCTTGAAGGTAGTTCATTATGGGCTATTGCTCCTAAGTCTTCTCACTCTTAGTTTATAACTGAGCTTCTGAAGATGAGTATGGAAGCAAGGGTGTCCTATAAGGCTAGGAATGGGAATAGGGCTTTCTTATAGTTTGATAGCTGGACCAATATAATGGATTTCATACCGTATCGACCGGTATCAATCAGAAAGTACCATATCAGTCGGTAAATAGTATGAAAATGTTTTGCACGATATTGATGATTTCTTCTAGTACTGAATACGAACCAAGTAGTGGTCACTATTGTAAATTTTAAGAAAATGAAGGACTTATTTGCAAAAAAAAATTAAAAACCCCACCAACTAACTTGCTTCTACAAACACTCTCCTTCTTTATTTCACTCTCTCTCTCTTGTCTCTCCTCTATATCTCCACCAACCCTAGCCGCCAACGCCCCACTCCCAATCCCAGACGTAGCCCTGCAATTGCTTATCCTCTGTCACCAGCCACCACAACACCGCTACCCCACAATCGTTTCTCACACAGTGTTGAGTGTGCTATTACCTCCTACCCAACTGCCTACACTTCTAGTCTCTGCTTGTCTAGTTGCCGATCACCACTACCCTACACCTCTAGGCCTCTGGTTATTGCCCCACACTTCCAACAACAATTCAGATCAACATCTAAAATTTTGCACATCCAAATTTTGAATCGATCCACCCACCAATTGATTCCCACCAATCCATGGATTTAGCTTAGTGAAGCTGCAAAAAGTTTTGCAAAATTGTGAATTTGTGAATTTGTGGAATTGTGAAGTTGATTATGGAATTTTGAATTTGTAGAATTGTGTTGATCAATTGATTGTTAATTTGAATGTTGAATTGTGTATTTGTGACTATATGTTATGTAGTAATTTTGTATATTAAATTGTGTTAGTTTAAATTGAATTGTGTAGTGTATTGTGTATCTTGATTGTCGAGTTAATTTGAGTAAAGCATTAAAATTTTTATTAAATTCAAGAATGAAAGATTTTTAAATTAAAGTTAAGAACTAGAATTTCACTAACAATATTGATTAAATTTAGTTAAGAAAAAAATGTTGATAAGTATTACAAATTGAATTGTATAAGCAAACAAAATAAATTAATTTCTAGTTGAATTATATGAAAACAAAAATAGGATGTAAACTTATAATTGTGAGTTATGGTTAAAATTGAATAGTTTATGGTTGTAAGTGTATGTCTTTAGTTTATGGTTGAATGATGTAATAATAAAAATGAGTTATATTATATAAGATGTATAAGTGTATTTTGTAATTGTGTATGTTAAATACTTGAATTGTTAGTTTTTGACTTCTTGGTGAATTATGTTAGATGAAATTGAATTGTGTTATAATGCCCCAACATATACCCTGGAAGTATTATAGCATGTTTAGGGAGTATTAAAAAGTGAACATATTTAAGTACATCTAAGTATAGTAAGAGATATAATGGTACTTAATGTAAAAGACAAGGGTAAATGGATAATTTGTTCACTTCGATATAGACATACATACTTAGACGTAAAATATGTATGAAAAATTTTTATATGTTTGCTTGGATTTATGAATGTGATGTGAGGGTAATTGATAAAAGAAGTATTCCATAAGTAAATGGGATGTATTTGGTTAAATTGGATGCATTTTTGTGTTGCTCTTGCATTATAAGATCGAATTTAGTTGATTTAAGATTTGTAACTTTGCAGAATGGATAGGCTCTACTAAATAGACTTCTATAATTTATCCATATCTTGGCCTGTAGACCTCCAAATTGGATAATTTTAATTTGAGATTAAATTAGAGACACATATCTAAAATTTTCATAAAGGAACCAAAATTTGATTATACTTCTAAGAGTTTTGAATTTTGTTTTGAAGTTGAGTTTTGGCTACTGTCCTTGTTTTCTAACAGCCTATAGTTTTTTAGGTATAACTCTCGATATAATTAACCAAATTGCATGAAATTTAGGTTATTAGAAACTTTAGACATAGGTAAATGAAACAAATTGATAAGATTATAGGACAATTTGGGAATTAAAGGAAGAAGAAGGACCAATATACAATTTTCCTAAAATCAACTCATAGACCAATAAGATTAAAGCACATATGTCCAATAGAATTGTAACATATGGTCCAATAGAATTGTAATAAATAATCCAATAGAATTTTAACACATGGTACAATATAATTTTAACACGTGGTCTAATGGGATTATAACATGTGGTCCAATAGAATTATGACATATGGTCTAATAGGATTGAAATATATGTCTAAGACTAGAAAATTCATGAAAAAGCATATGGAGAGGGGAGATGGACGATACTTTGATGGCTTAACTTCATATTTTTCTCTTTTCCATTTCACCTTCTTCATCCCATCATTTTTCACTTGGGGATTCAAGCAAAGCCAAAGAGGAAAGGAAGGAAAAGTATTAGAAGAACTACTTTGCCAATTTTAAGGTTTAGGAATTCACTTAGTTAATTTCTGTATTTGTGTTCATTTTAACATATAAAAAGATTCATTTGGATGTGGAATGGTTGTTGGGATGATACTTTGGTGCTATTTTGGTGTTATATTGTATAGAATTGGTTGAATATGATACGAGATTATCATGTAGTGGAATTCTGTCTAGGGTTTGCTGAATCAATCACATTGTTTGAGTCATAACTCAGCCTATAGACCTCTAAATGTGGTGATTTCAGTTGCATATGAAAAGTAAGACATATAACTATAAATCTTTGGAGATACTCTGACTTAATTCTGGCTTTATGATGTTGGAAATTGGGATAGAAAATGGTGACCTGATGTTGCCCCTGATTTGGAGTAGTGTGTGATATTTGGTCTATATCTCATTTGTTAAAAGTCCTAATGGCCTGATCTTTGATGTTTTGGAAACTAGAGACACAGATGGGACAATGTATAGAAGACTATGAAATCCAATTCTGACTTTTTCTATACAAATATTAAGGAAAAACTAGACTCCATCGTGTGATTTGTTCCTGGACTGATAGTTTGCCTATTTTTACACCACTTTGGGGTTTAGCTCAAATTACACGGTTTTGAGTTTGTTTTCATTTCCTATTTTTACCGAATCTTATCTGAACCTTTATGAATGTGTATGAAAATTTTCAAACACATAGAAATAAATGAAATAGGACTTGTCACATGTGAATTAGGATAATAAACATTGGAAGATAAGATTGAGCATAATGCATTCCAAAGAAAATTTACATATGCATAAATCGTTTGCATATTCATTACTCATATATGTATAGTATGATTATACAAGTGTGATTTGGATACCCTTCTAATGGTGGTAAGTCATGAATTGCTTGTATGAATGCTACATATTTTATGACTTCAAATGTATATCATATGATTTTTTAACATATGAATTGTGAAATTTGAAAATGGTTATAGGAAATGTTACAATGCCTGTTATATTGTCTTGATGATGGATAGATGGGCATGTCTATAGGGTTACAGTGCAACTGATACAGTTTGACACCACCAGTGTACACAATTCAATACCTTCGGGTATCCATAGTTTGATACCTTAAGGTATTCATAGTTTGATATCTTTGAATATCCACAGCACCCATTATCCACACCCACAGAAAATATGCAGGCTTAAGAAAGAAAGGAAACTTAATAGTCACAAATAAGAAAAGCAGTGTGACAACATGAATAATTGGTATTGATGAGCATTTGCATCGGTTGTAATGATGAATTGTAATGATGCACAATTATATTGATAATTTCTATTAATGAGCACTGAATATCAATATTTGGCTTATAAATGTGCATTTTTTGCATATGGATAATATGTTGAAGCAAATTTGCATTATGTACTCTACTTAAATATATCATCAATGTTTACACGAGCATTGAATATCAATGTTTGGTTTATGAATGTGAATTTATGGTATATGAGTTGTGATATTTCTTATTGTGTGTGCTTGGTAGATGTCTATTGTGGGTGGTCATCTAAACTAAGTATTTTCCCCACTAAGCTTTCAAGCTTAGCATGGGTATTAATCCTTGTAGGTCCAAGTCATATGAGTGAATTATAAGGAACATCTATAGGGACCAACAACTGATAGCAGAAAAAGTACTTTTGGAACGTTTTTTAGTTACAGATGATTGCACATATAATAAAAAAAGGAAATTGTATAATTTTTTTGGATTACCATGTAAATGTAAAGATGTGTTACTACTGTTAAATGATAATGTTAAGCATTATGGATTTTTGTAATGCGCATATGTATAGCATTGAATAGAATTGTATACCTTAAACGCGTGTACAAGAATTTGGTTGTTATGTGTATGGACAGTTGTAGGTTTCGTATAGGGGGTGTTACAAGTGTAGTGTATGTTTACTCTTCATGATGGAGTTAACTTGAGTAAGAAATTAAGAATATTGATTAAAATTGGTGAATGAAATATTGTTAAATTAAAATTGGGAAATAGGATTTAGTATCAATATTGAATAAAATTAGTTAAGAAAATAAAATAATTGTAGGCATTACAAATTAAATTGTATAAGTAAACAAAATATATTAGTTTATAGTTGAATTATGAAATTACATACAGTAAGTTGTAAACTTATAGTTGTGAGTTATAGTTGAAGTTATGTTATGGTTATGAGTGTATGCCTTTGGTTTATTGTTGAATGATGTAATCATACAAAATGAATTATATTATAAAAGATGCATATATGTATTGTGTAATTGTGTATATTCAATACTTACATTGTTGACTTTTAATTTATTGGTGATTTATGTTGAATGAAATTGAATTATTTATGATATAATAATACAAAATGAGTTATATTATATAAAGATGTATATGTGTAATACATGTTGAATACTTAAACTGTTGGTTTTTGACTTATTAGTGAATTGTGTTGGATGAAATTGAAGGAGGTAGAATTCCTACCCAAGAAGTGAATGTTACACTTAGACTTGATGTTAGAAAAAAAGAAGACATGTGTCTAATATTTTTACACCACAAACAATTTATAGAGCTCAGCTTTTAATTAATAATGCCTTAAATTAAGAGACTTATAATATAGATAGAACAATGGTTAGATTGTGGTATGATTTTGGTATAGCATTCATTACTTCCCAATCTTATTATTATCAGCCTGGTAGATGTTATTATCTCTTAAAGTCTAGGATACAAAGCTCTTTTAACTGATGACTATAGAGGTAAACTTTTCAGTAACTCTGTATATAAAATTAAAATTTATTTGGATGAAGAAAAATGATATGCTATTTTTTAATGTTCAATCATGTGTGATGGTTGGACAAACAAAAGACATGAATCTATTATTAATTTTTTGGTTTATTCTACAAAGGGCTTGATGTTTTTAAAGTATATTGACGCATAGGAATGCTGATACTTTATTTGAAACATTCGATGAAGTTATGAATGAAATTAGGCTAGGAAATATTGTTCAGTTTATTATTGACAATGATTCCGCTTATAAAACGGCTAGAAAAAGATTACAAAGTAAGTATAATTCTTTTTATTAGACTCTTTATTCTACACATTGCATTGACTTAATGTTAAAAATATAAGTAATACTAGGTATTTTCTAATATTGAAGAAATTGTGCAGAAAGAAAAATAGTAACCAAGTTCATCTATAATTATACATGGGTTTTGAATTTAATGAGGAAGGATTTCAACAATAGTAGGAATTTATGTCATTCTACTATTACAAGACTTGTCACTAATTTATTATCACTTTAATGTTTTATTATGATAAAGAAAAAGTTAGGATAGAAGTTTACAAGTGATAAGTGAGTTGCATCTCATCATGTAAGGTCTAATGCTAAATTGGAGGTTTTCAAAATTATACTTGAAGATACTGAATTTTAGTCTCAATGTCAATTTGTCATCCAAGTTTGTGAGCTTTTAGTGAAGGTACTATATCTAACTGATAGCGATGAAAATGTAATAATGGGTTATTTTTATTATGCCATGGAGAAGGTGAATAAAGTAATCAAGGTCAATCTAAAAATTAGGCCTTCTATATACACACCTTATCTTGCAGTCATCAATGAGAGATGGAAGGACAACTTTACTCTCTATTGTTTGTAGCTGGGGCATTTTTTAATCTTAATATCTATTTAAAACAAATTTATAAAGAAAATTGAGGTTAATAGGGGAATGCTATTAACCATTACAACAGTTGTTACCCATGAGATGATGTAAGGTCTCTAAGCTCACACATAAAGGTTTATATGAATGCTTATGGTGATTTTAGGATGCTAATTACTATTCTTCAAAGAGAAAAACTTAATCCAAGTATTTTTTTCATTTTTTACTTGTTAAAATTTAATTATCACCTTATTTTGTTTATAACACTACTTTTTTATCTTACGACTTACAGTTTCTTGGTGGAACTAATTCGAAAGTGGTATTCCAGAATTGCAAAGGTTTATAATTTGAATTTGAAGTCAATGTGTAAGTGCAATAGGCTTTGAAAGGATTGGAGCATAATTAAATTCATCCATTCTAAGAAAAGGAATAGATTATAGAATACAAGAATGAATGACTTTGTCTTTGTTCGATACATTTTAAAACTTCAAAAAATATTTGTTATTATCATTATTAAGTTAGATATAATTTCTTATAATATTTTAATATTTTAATTTTATCATTTATTAGGACTCTTAATAGAACAAGTAGTTCAGTAGTAAGTTTATGAAAAACTGAATTCGATAGATAAAAGTGACCTGAAAGATAATATTGAATAAGAAAGCATTAACATTTCATTCGGTATAATGAATTTAAATGACAGAAGTGATGGAACTCCTCTTTAAGATGAAGAATTTGTACCAAATGAGAATTAAGGTCAAAAAAATTATAGTAAGTATTCAATAAAATCAAATTCTAGGTTTTTATTTCTTCTCTTCTTTTAATTTTACTTATATTTGATTTATATGTTAAATTTTATATATGAAATATGATTGTAAATATTTTTATTTCAAGTTTCACTTCTAATTAGTTCTTCATCACAAACTCTTTTTGTAAATTGTAATTGTTAAAGAGTAATGAATATTTATCATTCTTTTTATTTGATCTTTTATGATATTATTATTTATTATATGTTAAAATTATAATACTTTAAATAATTTTTTCTTAATTTTATATAAGTATAATGATTAAATGATCTTTTTAAATATTAATTGTGGATATCATTTACGTGCAAAATATGGGAAAATAATGTTAATAAAAATAAATATATTATTATTATTTTAAATTTCTATTATTATGATTTTTAAGACATAGTTTATGTAAAATTATAACAGTGCGATATATTGAATAACTATTTTATAATTTTAAAAAATTCAAAGACTATTTCATAAATTTAGAAAAACCATCTAAAATAGTACTAAATATTAATTGATACTAGTAAAATGCCGCACTAAAACCAAATTCAATACAAGTACTACTATTGTATTCATAACATTAAGTTGGACAAGATCATCATCATCATCACATCCAGTCTGAAGTCCCGCAATAAAGCGAGATCTGGTAGTAGCAACCTTACCCATACATAGTAAAGAGGCTGTTTCTAGTAGACCCACATGCAAATGTGACAATAAAAGAATGATGCAGGTTAAAGAGTAAAAAATGAAAAATAAATAACAATTTATAAATAATTTTTGAATAAAATAAAAAATAAAAACTTTTAAAAAATAATAGCTTAAAAAATATTACATATCTTCATTAGGAGATGCAAATTTAGAAAACAAAGTTTTAATAAATTTATAGGAAAAATATACCTTACATGTTGCAAAGTTCTGCTTATACCTGATGCAGTGCAAAGTTCTGCTCACCATTTATCTGAGTTGTGTGTGTCATTCTTGCGCAGGGCCATCCTTGGACTCAAAAATTTGGATAGCTAGCAAATAAAGAAGCACCACATAGCTTGTCTAACCTTCCTCTCTTCCTCCAAGCAATACCAAAATCTTTTCAAGCGCTTTAACTTCAACAACAGTTTTGGTGTCAAGTATCAACCAAAATATATTTATGGGAATTAAACTCCAAGAAGAATAGCAGAAGATTTATATACAAACCGTTAGAGGGTCAAGTGATAGCATGAGAGGAATGCTTCCATCACCATATTTCCCAACCAAATATTTTATTATGTCATCTGATTCATACATTGTAGCTCCAGTATTTGAATCCACCAGTATTTGGATCCACCATGTAAAGAAAAGCACCTTATACTCTTAAGTTAAAAAACAAACAACAACATGCAACATAAGGACACACTTTTAGAACCAAACTAGTAAGACATAGTGTATCTCAACCTTAATGGTAACACTATAAAACCAGATCTGCCACCGAAAACAAAATAGCAATATAAACAAAAGCATAACAAACCAGATCTATGAGATAATAGCGACAAACTAAAACCCTCCAACTAAATAACGATAAAACCTAATATCCCTTACCTCAAGCTCCAACACATGAATCTCCAAACAACTAAAATAGATCTAAATAAAAACCAACATCAACAGACGTAAAGCAAGCTTCTTGGAATGTGTATACAGCAAAGGAAAAGATGGTTATAAAAAAGGAACCTCCTTAATGTGAAAACACAATCAAAAGGTTATTCAAAATGAACCTCTCTCCTTCCTTCACACAGAAAACATAATATCTATGATCCAGAAACATAAACAGAGACAATGGCACTTACCATAGCCCAAAAAAGCCCCAAGTCTTGAGCTACTCCTAACAGATCTCTGGCCACTATGGAACTCGAATGCTTTGCCTCCAGTAGAGAACATGATGAGAGTAACTTGAAATGAGAATCATTGATGCGGTTCAATGTTGGAATGATTTCCCCCCAAAACTATGGTTAATTCCGTTATTTCTCAAAGGTAATGGATTGAATGGTTTCAGATCACCTATTATCATTATTCTGTGCCTATACTATTTCATGAGCATCCATCCATCCAATTTATGTGGGTCCTGTTTATTAAATGGATGAAAGCTCATAGAACAGGGTGACAACAGAGTAATGGGAACAGGTGATCTATTTTTGGATTGAAATGCCCAGGCAAATTTATCTCCTAATTCCTAATTATTAGCCTAATGATAGGTTTAAGGACACCTTTTCTTAGATTAATCAACCACAAGGCAAATTTAGCAATAAAACTTCCAAAGAGTGGTTGATGCAAAAGAGACAGTAAATGGATTGGTATCCAACAGTGTGGCAAAAGGCACTTCTTCTCAACACCTCTTTCTTGTTATGGTTAACAACCTTGATAGAATTAATACTATGGATGGGCTGACTTTTCTAAATATAGATAATGAGATGTGTATCGTGCAATGATGAGATAGAAACTAGAAATCATACATTACCTCGACGTGTTTTCTTTGTGGACTTATGGAGTAGGGTAAGGCCAAATGTTATTGAAGTTTAGAGGGCAACTCTTTCCCAAGTGCTCTCATTTAGTAATCAATAATGAAAGAATCGAAATTAAAAAATACAAATGTTAGCCCCCAAATTCTTTTTTATGAATAAGTATGATTTACATCAATTTTAAGATCTTTACGAAAGTTTGTGGAGTTAATTCTTATGTTGATGTTAGAAAGCTTATATGATATGGGTTGATTGAATTAAAGTGTTAAGGTTATAAGAATGTTCAAGGGTAATTTTGGCAAGACAATTAAGGATAAAGAACATAAGACATATAAGGAAGGATAAAATAGACATTGTGCAAATTGTTAAGCGTATAAAAGGGGAGAAGATTTGTTATCCTAAAAGGGAGAAAAAGCTAATTCATGGATGAGAAAAGAGAGAAGAGAGAGAGAGAAGCACGAAAAAGAATGAAAGGGAGAAAAAAGGGAAAACAAGTTAGGGTTTTAATTTCCTTAGCCTTGAAGAGCGATTTTAAGGTTGTTCAAGAAGAGAAAAAGGTAGAGGAAGAGAAGAGCTTCCATTTGAGCCAAGGATCTTTTCGTTTGGTAAAGAACCAAGGGGATCAATGAGGCCTATTTCAGTTAGATCATCTTACGGAGTACACATTAAAGATACAACAGGAAAGAATCTTGGATACCTCAGGTTGTTTGCAAAGACAAGAAGTATTTTGAGCAAGTCTCTAAGCAAGGAAATCAAAGTGGGTACATGATTATAATAGAGTAAATAAGCTACTACTATTTTCTTTAAATCAAAGAAGTTTACTGATTTCAATTGGATCATAAGTGTTGCATCTTTTGCTTTTGAATGATTTGTGAAATTGTTATATATTGGTTATATGAATTGTGTGATGATTTATGAAAAGACTTTGTAAATGATTTCTAAAAAAAATATAAATGTTCATGGAAACATGTTTTCAAGAATGGTTTTTAAGAAATATTTAAAGTATAAGACAAGCAAGTTTTCAAGAAGTGTCATTTTGGGAAACAAGTTTACAAGCCATGAATTATGGGTTATGTGGGTTTATGGTAGTCCCTCAAGAATGTCACGTGCATGTTGACTAAGTTAAAGGCTTCTCCCGCCTGCCAGCTAGTAGCATGGAGTTCCTTCATGGACTCCCTTAAGTTCATGGCTACACAAGATCCTTATGGGGATTGTGTAGTACGCTCTGTTTCTGGATCTACCCAAACCATTATGTTATGCTTATGTGCTTATGTCATGTTAACAAGTTTGATGCATTCATGTTTTGCAACTGTGGATTTTGGTGAAAAGCCTAAGAAACTCATTTTCTATAAACTCAATGAAAGTTTTCCATGAAAGAAAAATGGTTTTAATTGTTTTGCTTATCTGTTTTTGTTATAAACTGTTACCCACGAGCTTTCAAGCTTACCTCACTTTTATCCCATCTTTAGGTGATAGCTAAGAGATCAAGTGACGAAGAGCCTAAGGAGAAATTCTCCAAATTTGCTTAATCTATAGTTATAGTTGGTTTAGGAATGCACAATGTTATAGTTGCATACCCAGTTTATTTGTTTAAGAATTATTATGATTTGAGACTTTGAGATGAGGATGTAATATGGCTTAGAATGCCATTAAGGGCTTGTAAAACTTTATTCTTTTGCTGTTATGGAAGTATGAATTGTGTATGGAGGATATTGAGATGATTGTCAGCTTGAATAAATGGTTTGAGCAAAAATCGTGGATATATATATATGTACATATAGACATATACGCCTAAGTGAGATTTATAGGAAGGCAAGATAGGAATTATGATTTATCAAATGTAGTTGGATATGAAGAGACATATAAGTTCAGATCTAAGAGTTTAATGAAGTCAATTTGGTAACTGAATGGCTAAGCTCAGGAAATTCGAAGTTTGCAAAGTGAAAAAATTACAAACCTTCCATAGGGTAAAATTTGTGTTATAACTACAAGGGAAAAACTAGATTGATCTAGGTTGAACAAGGCTAAATTGTCTTTTAGAAAGATGTAGGTCTTTCTTTTAGGTTTCTAACAGTATGTAGTATGATATTTTTGGACCTCTGGATCGAGAATCAGGGTCCTTAGAAAGGGAAATACTTAGGAGGATAAAGATGTATCGTCTGTGATGTTGTCACATTGTCTGTCATGACGTCATTATGTCTGTATGGATGCATCATCTATAAAGACGTATCGTCTGCAATGACGTCAAATTGTCTGTGATGATGTTATCATCTATAGAGTTATATTGTCTGTAAAGACTTACTGTCTTAAGACTTTGCTTCGTCTTAAGTTGACCTCACATTGTCTTAAAACTTTGCTTCATCTTAAGTTGACCCTGCATCATCTTAAGACTTTGCTTCATCTTAAGTTGACCCCACATTGTCTTCAGAGTTGCATTGTCTTAAGTTGACTTTGCTTCATCTTAAGTTGGCTCAGGTTTCGTCTGCCCTTTTGCTTCTTCTTCTCTTTATTTCTTCTGCTTTGATTCGTCTACTCTTTGTTTCGTCTGCTTTTCGATTCATCTTCTTTGCTTTGTCTGCTTCTTGTTTCGTCTGCTTTCTGTTTCGCCTGCCTTTTTTGCTTCGTCTGCTTTCTGTTTCGTCTGCTTCTTGTTTCGTCTACTTTCTAAACTTCTTCTTTTGTACACTATTCATTTAATGCTATCGTCTGCTCCATTTTAGACCCTTCAGATGATAGAATTTGTCTTCAAGGCCTTCATAGAAGATGTAGATCTTGAAGTCCTCTTTTGAACCCTCCTTGAATGACTTTCATCTAAAAGCCCTAAAGCAAGTTATACCTTGACCCTAAGATAGGTGCAGTATGATTGAGGTCAAAATCTTGTTTGATTCTTTCAGCCATGACTTCATTATTCGGCCTCCAAATAAGATGAACCTAGTGTCTAGACAAAATAGAAACATAGAGCTATCAAACGATCTGAAGGAATAAAATTTTAACCCAACCTTTAAGATGCTCAATATTTGGATGAATGTTGAGCATAGATTATTTACTTCAGTATAAGAGAGATTTGAAAGATAGGGCCCGATACTCGGTATTAAGAAATGAGGATGAACCGAGGATGACTAATGAGGCTTAAACGGGAATATCCTTGCATGGTAACAAGCTCAAGCACACAAATTATGATAAGGAATGTTGGGTTCCAAAAACGGGATCCAATATATATGGTATCAAAGCAAGAAGAGGATTCGATGATGGTTAAGGAAACCTCATTGGAATAAGTTCATTAATTATGATTTAGCAAGAATTGGATTCAGGAAATGGTTCCCAACACATATGGTGTCAGAGAAAGAGTTGAGTTTTTAAAACGGGAGCCAACATATCCATTAAATGTCTATATCCTTCATATATTCCCCACTTGCCACCACAACGTAACCTTTTGAAAGTGACATACTAAACTCATCTTGTCTTGTCCCTCTTAAGGTTTTTATTTGTTTATTCCTAATTAATATGTCATTAATTGAGCAATGCTTTCCAATTTCACGTACTTTGTCCAAGAAAGAACTTGTCATCCTATGGTTTGCTTATGGAGAAGAAACGGAATGAAAATAACCAAGTCTTTTGCCATTTTGAATCAATCCCTCTGAAACTTTAAGCTACATCTATGGAGACTTGAAGTTTCAATGAACAATTTATAGAGCTACTAGAGAAGGTTAGCAAAATGCATAGGATATCCATTGCCCTTTTTGGTTCAGATAAGATCAACTACTTCAATCCATACCTATTAATAGCTTACCAGCTTCTTGTTTTGTCTGCACATCAATTTACTTAGTCTTGATGTGTCATCTACAATGGGAGACATTATTTTTTTCGTGGGTGATGAAAAGGAGGCATTGAAGTCTTTTGATTGATTCAATTCTTAAGTTTGTTCTAATAATTAGTTGTAGCAATCCAAAGAAAAATATAATATTACTGCAACAATCACTGACGTAAGTGCTATTTAAATCACTAGTAGGGAACTATATTTTTATGGCAGCCAGTGGTTGTGTTCCTTTTTAGTAACACTCTATGACCATTGCACTATAGTTTTTGACCTTCCGGTATTTTTGTGACCTACTTTCATCTATCAATTCTAGTACTGGTTTGATCTCCAGTTTTACACTGGGAAAATGAAATGCTGCCACCGATATCCTCTCCTTTTTCGAGCTTACCAATACCCTGTGAAATGGGCTCTTGACTATCCCATTACTCATTATTTATTAAATATTGAGACATAATATTAGCAATCAATCAAAGATTGAGACATAATATTAGCAATCACGAGATGGTTCTTAAGTGCATTGAAGATGTAGACCTTTGAAGATGGAGTTTGCCTGATATTAAAGCATTTAATGTGGGACTTAATGAAAAGTGCAATACGGTGAATTACATCACTAACTCACATTTTTAGAGAGAGGTTGATTTGGATTGAACTCATCTATTATTTTGTTATTCTTTAAGAATTTTAAGAAGTTACAAGAATTTTGGAATTTAGATTTTCCTTTCACATCCTTATCATCATTTCAGACGACTTCTGAGTGTTGATATTTCTGTAATTTTTCCTTCTTATAGTTACTTGCAATGAATGCTATAGATCTAATTTCTAAAGGAAAGTCTTATATATCCTCCAGGGAAGACGTTGTTAGTAAATTGTTGGATAAAGTTATCAAAGTTAGGCTTGGTAGAGGATTTTATAATGAGTGCCTGGTAATCAGAAATTATTTTCTATGGTTGTCTTTGTTTTATCCTTAATAGGTCTTACAAGATCTCTCATTTTTGGAAAATATCAAGTTCCATAATTTCCCTCTTGATTCAGGGAGTTAGAGTAGATGGCCACTCCTACTTAAGTGACGAAATTGGAAAACAACTTACCATAAAGAGCTCTACTGCTGGTCTTAGGTATTTGAGGCATTGTATCAGTGTGGTCCTCTTTTTTAGTAATTTAATTTAGGTCGAGTTTACTAATCAGTTAAACTATCTGTCACCTTATTCGGATTAAATACTTGCAACTTTTTTGTCTTTTCCCTTCATTCTTACAGTGGTTGCTTAAATTATGCCAGGCCCATCGGAGCTGTTGCCTATTGGAAGAGAAATAATATTAAGATGTGTTTGAGGACTATTGATAGTACCACTGATACATCTGAAGTTGCAAAGGTATGCATCCTGTTTAAATGTTTAATGTTATATTTACTAATTCAAAAGCAATTCCTAAGTTAATTTTTCACTATTTGAAAATGAAGGCATATGGTGGAGGTGGCTCCTCCAGTTCCAACTCCTTTATAATAAGGTTGGATGAGTATAATTAGTGGCTGTTAGTTTAAATGCCTACCAATATCAAAGTATGGGCCTCCATGATTGACAGAATGCTTAATCATATCCTTGTACACAAATCTAAGGATAGATCATGTAATTACTTTTAACATTTTATGTACATATTTCGTTCCTGTTGCATATCAATTCTATCTGTACATTTTTGTTCAAGTGAGATAATATTCTCTACTTGTAAGCACAACATTATGTTTAGAATATGGGAATCTTGAGTACTTCTCAACAATATATGTTGTTTTATCATGGCTTAAAGTTATGATAATAACTAATAATAGTAATACCATTGGTGAGGAGAAAATTTTTTTAATTAAAAATCATATTTCTTGTTGATTGAAGTACTTGAAAAGATGTTGTAGTGCTCCTGAAGGAGAATGTGACTATATGTTATACACTGCTTCTTATCATTCAAAAGATTTGTTATATTAGGGATGCGACTATAACATATTTCACATATACAAGTGAAACAATTACTTGACACCATTTCTCCATGTGTATGAACTAAGGTGGATCTTGCAATTTTATAACCAACTAATCATTGGTATAAAACATTTTCTTGTAACAGGCATATTTAACAAAAGGATAAGAGCATCAATTAACCAAACAACCATTCATCACTATTCCCTTGGCTGTTGGACAAATTGCTACATCACAATGTTCACCATTTGACCCCCACCAAGTCAAGCTTCTATTTTCCATCCGATGACAGAGGTCACAATGTGTAAGTAATTGGCAAATTCAATAGAACAAAGTCATCCGATAATAGAGAATGAAGTGTGTAACAAAGTCTTGGGCACTAGATTAGATTATGTTGTTGGCATGGGAGTTGTGCCTCGACCATAAGGGAAGACTTCGGCCAGAAAGAGACTTCGAGAAGAACTAGAGGAGTTGAAGAAGGTTAATCAAAAGTTACAGTCTTAAGTCGATGAATTAAATTAAAAAGTTGAACAAATAGAGGTTCGACTAACTACCGAAGTCAAACAACAAAGAATTGATTTTGAACAACAAAAAAAGCTCTTGAAACATTTATGTTCTAAACATAATATTCATTAGTGTATTAACTAATGTATTATGACATGTTTACGAATTGCAATTAGTTTATTTTGATATTAATTGGTGTATTATGACATGTTTGCAATTGCAGTTAAATAATAAACTGTTTGCAGGTATAAAATTTTTGTGATACATAAATAATTATTAAAATTAATGATATACTAAAAAATTAAAGAATTATTAAATAAATAAAATTCATAAATAATATTGAATAGGTATTAAACAAATAAGCTTTCAAATTTTGTATTTAAAAAAATAATTATTAAAATTAAAAAATTATTAAATTAAAATGATTTTCAAAAAAGGAAAAAATACAACTATCTACATCGTCTTTGTATAAACATCACAGAAAGCATTCCGTAACGTTTTTATTTCCAAAAATGTTGCAGAATTTAACTTTCTGTGATGTTTCTAAAAACATTGCAGAATGTGACTTTTTGTGAGGTTTCAAAAAAACGTCACAGAAAGACCAATCTTTTAGTAATGTTTTAAAAACATCATGGAACGTCCATGTTTTCCATGATGTTTTATGAGAAACGTTACAGAAACCTTTTGCTTATAGTACATTTGGCGATGTTATTTGTGACATTTTTTAAATCATCGCAAATTGTATTATGTGATCTTTTTGAGATTTTGTGACTTTTTAAACGTCATAAATTGTGTTATTTTCTTATAGTTAATGGATTGAGGCTTGAACCGCTTCCACTTTTTTTAGTGTCTTGATTAATAGAACTCCCTCAAAACTCTTTAATGGAGCTATGGGAACTAGACAAGGATACCCTCTACTCTTTACCTATTTATTATTTATATAAAGGCCCTAACTCTCCTTTTGAACCACAACACTATAAGGAGTGACAACTTAAAGTACCATAATAGATGATTTGCTTCTCTTCCCTAAGGCTAAGGCCAAGTCCATTAAATTCCTAATAAAGACTTTAAAGCAATTTAGAAAGCTAACAAGACTTAACTTAAACTACTAAAAAAGCCATATCATCTTAGTGTTAAGTGCAATTCATCAAAAGGAGAGAGTTAGTTCTTTAACAACCTGTGGGGATCTTACAAATTATGTGTGTGATTGCACTTGACACTAAGATGATACGGCTTTTGATTCCTAGCCTGAAAGCTCTTGGAAATGATATTAATGTATACTTAGAGTCGTTGATTGATGAGTTGAAATTCCTTTGGGAGATAAGTATAGAGACATATAATGCATTTTCAAAGAGTAATTTTCAATTACGAGCAACTCTATTATGGACCATAAATGATTTTCCAACTTACAATAATTTATCAAGATGGAGCACCAAAGGCAAGTTAGCATGTCCTGTTTGCAATCTTGAAACATCTTCTCACTGGCTTCAAAATGGATGTAAAACATGCTATCTTGGTCATCATCACTTCTTACCAACTAATCATTCATGGTGAAAAAATGCTAAAGCATTTGATGGTAACAAAGAAAATTGAAGTGCACCAAAACAATTATCAGGGGATGATGTTGTTGAACAATATAATCAATTTTCTCAGGTGAAGTTTGATTGATTTTAATTTATGTGTATATTTTATTTATATTATTTTTTCTTATTATACTATTTTCATTAAACAAGTGACTATAAGGAAAAGAAAGCATAGATATGCTCTATTGCTCGGAAATTGGAGAAAAAAGAATATTTTCTTTGAACTCTCATACTGGAAAACACTTTAGTTGTGACAAAATCTGGATGTCATACATATCGACAAAAATGTATGTGATAACCTAATTAGGACTTTGTTTAACATTGAGGGGAAAACAAAGGATGTTTTAAATACTCATTTTGATTTAGAATCTATGGGTATACGTCGTGAGCTTTATGTAACTCCCGCAAGTGATGGAAAATATATGATTCCCCCTGCATGTTATACACTATCTAAAGCTGAAAAAAGAGCATTTTGTTAGTTCTTCACTGATCTAAAAGTTTCAGATGGCTATTCTTCCAATATTTCTCGATGTGTGAGTCTTATTAAATGCAAAGTTTTTGGAATGAAATGTCATGATTTTCATATATTTCTTCATCGATATCTCCCTTTGGTTATACGTGGATTGCTGGGTAAAGAGGCGTGCGAAGTATTACTTGAGTTGTGTACTTATTTAAGAGAGTTATGTGATAAAGTTTTGCATTTTGATGAATTGGAGAGACTTGAAAAATCAATTCCTTTTACACTTTGTAAATTAGAGAAAATATTTCCTCCATCATTTTTTGACATAATGGTGCATTTATATGAGTGAGGCTAAACTTGCTGGGCCAGTATAATATTAATGGATGTATCCTATAGAATGATATCTACAAAGGCTTAAATCATATGTGATAAATAAGGGCATCCATAAGGATCAATTGCTAAGGCATATATTGTGCAAGAATGCATGCATTTTTGTTCAAGGTATTTGCATGGAGCTGAAACTCGGTTGAATCGTGTTGGAAGAAATGATGAGGGAACTGATGCTCATTCTCATTTTGGGTTTCAAGTTTTCTCACAAGCTAGTAGGCCTTTTCTTAGGAAAAAATATGATGAGTTGAGCTTAGCTGAATGGGCTCAAGCTAGAATGCATATGCTAGACAATTATGAAGAAATCAGAGAGTTTGTGGAGTACGTTCTCTTAACTCTTGAAGTTAGTTATTTTACATAATTTGTTTTACGGTTTATATATTCTTGAAGTAACTACTAATATTTTTCTTATTTTTAATGTGAAGCATGTATAAAGAAAAACTCAAGAGGGAGGATCCTAGAAATGTAGAAAGAAGATATCAAAAAGAATTCCATTAGTGGTTCAAGAAATATGTAAGTACTATATATATTTTTTCAACTATAACGTTTTATAAATTATAATTTATATAATATAAATATTTAATTCTCATGACTCAGGATAGGTCACCGAATTGCATGATAAAGGAAGTGAAATGGTTAGTGATCAATTATTGCATTTAGCTTACGGGCCAGACCAGTGAGTTAATCGTTATAAAAGCTTCCTCATCAATAGATGGAGGTTTAACACAAAGGACAGAGATTTGCAATTGAAATCACAAAATAGTGGAATTTTTGTAAAAGGTGATGTGAATACAGGCAATTTGGATTATTTTGGTGCTTTGATAGATATCATAAAATTAAATTATTATGGGGAAATAGTACCATTTTATTTAAGGATGACTGGTGGGATATGTATTATAAAGGTGGATATAACGTTGACAAGTTTGGTTTTCCTATGGTAAATATCACATGCAAGTTGAAAACTAATGAACAATATGTTTTAGCTTCTCAAGATGAACAGGTTTATTATGTAAGAGATATTAAGGAGCTCAATTGGCAGGTTGTTGTCAAGACAAAGCCTCGTGATTTGCATGATCTTCCTGATGATGATATAGGAGATGAGTCATGCCAAGAAATTGAAAATTTTAGCTTTACACTTCAAAAATCTACGTTAAAGGATGATACTGATACAATATCTTTGGATAGATTTGATCTAGATGCTGCAACTGTTGAAGGAAATTTGTTAAATATTGATACTATGAGTGCTGGAAAAGATGAAGAAACCGATTGTGATGAAGATACTTTTATGGATGATGATGAAACAAATTTAGTAAGTGAAGATGAGGAAGGCAATGATGACAATGAATGAGCATTGGCAAGAACTTTGTTTTTAATTTTCAATAGGTTAAGATTTTTCTTGTAATTGATCTAAGTCTACTATTCTCATCCCCTTCCCTTTCTTCTAACCAAGGACTTGCTAAGCTTGAAAAACTCAGACAAGTTGTCTCTATCTGGGGCTACTTTCAGGTATACCTTGCAGTTTTGTAATCATTTCACTCACTTACATTCAGAGACTTGACGTTTCTTAATGATACTTTAGCCGACTTACTTACTTGCAAGCAATAGGATATGGGGTTTGAAGCTCATTACTTAGTAGATTATGTGATGTTACAAAGCAATTTTTTGCAGTTTCGCTAAAAAAAATAAAAATATGCTTAAGGAGAATCGAAATATCGTTATGCATATGAAGAAGAGTGAGATCTTTCAGATAAGCAAATTCGTGAATGTTGCGATCGTCTTTTACTTAATCTATTCCCAAAACAGTTGATATCAAACTAAAATCACAACACGCAACTTACAGAACCAAATTTCAAATTAACAAGCTTGCTAGTGAAATGATCATACACGACATTAAAGCTAATCCTCTCAACATCAACAAAGAATTTAACTTTCTCTAGTAAATCTTCAATAGAAGAAACTATCTCTAAGGTGGACTTTCTGTGATCAAAACCTATCACCCTATAGACCGAACAATCCACAACACTACATAAGCTACATTTCATTATTGGAAATTGATCGCAAGATATTTGAGCCGAAGAATTTAGCTTACTCACACTTAAATTATCACAAAATTACCGAAGCAAACTCACTCGGACTAAGAAAATCAAGGAGATAACACCTTTTTAACCCTTCCATTTGGAAATCCTCTATCCTGATAACAACCCACAACAAAGTTAACATCTTTTTCTGTTTTCAAGTCTAAAGTAAATAGCTTTAAAACATCTTTGATAACCCAAAAAAGCTAGAGAAAGAAAGGGTATAGCAACCAAAAACCTGAGAGGTTCAATAAAAGAGAAAGGCAAAATAAGAGAAGGAATATGGCATTGTAAGTGGAAGAGATGAGCAAAGAGGGCAAAGAAAGCCCGCGAGAAAGATAGGTAATTGTAAAGCACCAAAGTTGCAGTCTTTTCTTCTCTTGCTTTCTCCATGAGTTCCAACGCCGCATCTGATTGAAACTCTCGACCTCCCTCATCGTGGATCAAGGACGTCAGTAATAAAAAAGCCCTCCATTTTCTTTGGAAGTATAAAGCCATCAAGTACTATTGAAATAAATGAGATTTGCTTCTTGATCAAAAAGTTCTTCTGCTAGAGAAAAAGACTCAGTTGGATAAGAAGCTAGTATTGAAACCTAGGCAACTGGATTTGTGATTCTAGAACAGAAAGGCTCAATAGAACGTAAAGCAACTTGAAAAAAAAACTATGATATGGAGACCACGAACAAAGAGAAATACAGAGCCCAGGTGGCATAAACCTTGTGTTACATTTCGCTTGCTACAGAGAGAAGAAACCAATTTTGGGTGGGAAGAAGGTAGAGAGAAGAAACTAGAGAAGAAGAAATGTCAGAGAAGAAACCTAATGAGAAATGAATGCGTGAGAAGAAAATGTTATAATTAAACAAAAGACAAATGTGATGTTTTATTCAACAAAACGTTGCAGTTTCTATATCGTGACGTTTTAATTAAAAACATCACAAAAAGTGTTGCAAACCTGTAATGATTTTACAAAACGTCATTAAAATTTTGAACTTTTCGTTATATTTTTCAAATGTCACGAAAAGTCTTCACATTCAGTGACATTTTATTAATAAAATGCCATGGATTGTGTTGTTTTCTTGTAGGGATTTCTTAAATTCTCTAGGAAAATTGAAAAAACATAAGTAGGTTAGGGATGAAATTCTAACTTATAGAATCAAAAGCTTTATTGAAATTCATTATACTTGCACAATATTTTGAAGAATTTTTTATAAAGTTACCCTTCAAGAACTCTTGAGCAATGAGAATGTTATCCCCTATCATCCCTCATTTTAGGAAAGTCCCTTCGTTATCACTAATGTTAGATTAAAGTACCTTTTTGATTCTATTAGCCAAAATTTTTGCAATTAACCTAAATTTACCAAATGACGAAGCATTTGGGGTCTTAGGAGAAAAACAAAGGAATCAGTCTTTGTTGGACTATAAGTAGCTGCTTTATAGCTTTTGTAAACCCTTGTTTTGTATTAGGACCACTTTTGATGCTCAAATTATTTAATTCTTACTTAATATCTTTCAATTTCTATGTACAAACAAATTGTTTGGAGCCTTGTACATTGATATGAAATCCCTTCAAATTGTATCTTAGAATCCTTCATTAAAAGAAAAAGAATTATTAGATCTGGATAGGAACTTCCAATTTACCTTTTGATACAAGTTCTCAAATTTGATAGGAGTATGGTTTTAAAACAGTGCTTCCATAAATCCTTGTTTTACTCTCTAAGGATTTGGTAAACCACATAAAGTTTAACATAGCCCTATTCATTTTTTCTTAGTTAAAAAGATAGAAACTTGTTTGTTTTACCACGTAAATCTGTGTCCCTCATAACTTAGGTCTTCCGATTCCAAGTATTCTAAACATTCTTTGATGTCATCAGTGTAAGTCTTTAAGCTAAGATGTCCTTCAGCTTTTGACCAAAATAAAATAACACTGAAATGCCTGCTAACTAACAAGCCCTTCAACCTTTACCAAAGCAACTTCCTTTAAAAGTTGAGATTTAAACAATGAACAATGGAAACAATTACCTTATGGCCTTCTAATAAAAATTGAACACATATATAAACTGCTTGATCAGAATCTCCTAACTGCTCCAACTTGATAAACTTATTATTGTATGTTATAATCCTCCCAAATTAATGATGCTAATGGTTTGAGAAAAAAAAGCCCCAATTAGGGCCCAAACTTCTCAACTTATTTATATTCTCAAATCTAATTTTGGTTTCCAAAAGACCTAAAATATAAAGTGCTCGCTATTGACAAAATCCTTTAAAGTTTATAGCTTGGTAGGACAATTCCATGAAAATTCCATGTAGAAAATTCATTTGAGAATCGATTTACCTTTAGAGCTCTTACTTTTATTACTCTTACTTTCTTTCTCTTTCTTCACATAGTAAAAACCTTTATCTTTACTTCCTATAAAATCATTAATAGCAGCTCAAGATTCAGCTTACAATATAACAAGGTGTACATTTGGCTATGTTTGTTTGGCCATATTTTACAAATCGTCACTAAAAGTAAGCTTTCTATGACCATTTTGAAAATCATTGCCTAAAGATAGCCTTTTTGTGACAATTTTCAAAATCATCACAAAAAGTACACTATTCGCAATGCTTTTATAAATGCATCACAAAAGGGAAGAATTTTGGCTATGTTTTTGAAAAGCATAGCCAAAAGTTGCAGATTTAGTGATAATTTTGAAAATCGTCACCAACAGTAAACCTTTTGGCGATGATATTTTCAAAATCGTTGCCTAACAGTTATCCTTTATGGCGACAATTGTCAAAATTGTCACCAAATATAGACCTTTTGGTGATGATATTTTGCAAATTATTGCCAATACTCTTTGATGACCATTGTGAAAATCATCGTCAAATAATTAACTGCTAGTCAAAATAAACGAGACTACTACTATAGCAGTGGTAAGTCTAGTTGATCCCACAGAGAGTGTGTGTAAGTTTGTTGATATGAAATTAATCAGTGTTTAGGTTTTGGGGGGTTTGGTTTTAGAAATAAGAAAATAAAATAAAGCTAAAATAACCAACTAAAGCAATGTAAAGAAAACATGTAAAAAATGAAAAAAAAAAAGTGGGGAATTCAGTAGGCACCCTATTTTTTAGTTCAATCTTGGCCTACAACCTAATTAAACATATTTCATTGATTTGATGTTCTCTAACCTCTTCTAGAAATATTAATTGTGAGTTCATAATTAACCCGAGTTTTCTTTTAGGTAGTGTTTAATCAAGATATGGTTGTTAATTAAACCTAACTACTAAATAATCTAGTATAAGATCTCTAGATTCAATTGATTAATAGCATTATGAATTAGAAAATTCGATTAATTAAGACAATAACCACATACAATGTGTCATTTAATCTAGGTTATGTTATCCCTAATGATTACGAATCATTAGTCACTATGCATGAATTTCAACATAACAATTACGAATTATATCGAAATTCTAACAATGAGTCTACAAATAAATGATTTAGTGAATGCATTAAAATCATCTTTTCACAATACTCAATAGGTTCATACACAAATAATCAAACAACAATGAGAATACGATTATCCATACACAAAACCCAAATCAATTAACATAGGATAACATAATCAATTTCTAATAAGAGAAAGAAACAACAAAAATAGTGAAAAACACTTAATCTGGGTTATCGACATTGATGTCACCTCCGAATTGGCATCAAGACATTGCCCTTCTGTGGGTCTCTAAATGATCGTAGCCTTGCCCTTTAAAAATGTCCCAGTCGAAACCCTCCTCCTCGATACCACGCCTCCACTCTCTTCTATGCTACTGTTTTCTTTATGTATTTATTTTCTGGTCCACTTTACTATTCACCCTTTAAAACCTACATACCCCCTTCTCCACTTATTACTATGCATTTTGGTGCCTTGGTAGATGGGTTATACACCTAAATGTACACCATTTTGGTCCATACCTCCAGCTATTATTTTGTCATTTCGTCATTTGCTGCTTCCCTTAGTTGCGTCTTTTTTGTTATGTGTGTATGAAACACTTATGTTGCTTGTATATTGGCCCTTAAGTCTGCATTTTATCCTCTATGCTCTATTGTTTTTTCTATCCATTTGGTCCAACACTTTAGTGTGTCATTTTATGCAGCTATTTGGATGTTGCCTGCTTAGTTGCTTTTTGACGCTTTGCTTTGCCATTTTGATATTTTTCTTTATCCTCCTTATTTTTCCAGCTGCTGTGTTTCCAATTTTTTAGCCTAAAGTTATTCTCTTTTTTCTCTAATTTTCTTCTTCTTGCTCCATGAAGACAAGTAAAAATTAATCTTAAAAAAATGGCTCAAATGTTATGCTTTCGACTTAATTTAAGTTCTTTGCTTCCGAATTGTGCCTAAAATCACATATAAGTCAAAGTAAGTATCATAAGCAATTTAATGTCATTAATCGCTAAGTACTATGCAACAAGTTCATAATCAATTAAGCACCTATCAATTTCCCCCAGAATTAGCTTTTTTTCGTCCTTAGGCAAGACATTAGAATTAATCTCAAAGACCTAAAAACATTTACTTAATTCCTATATACTCGAAGAATATATAATCATGAACAAAGATGAATGATTTTTAAAAACTATAGCAAGAACTTAACATTCCAAGCTTTTACTTATGAGCAATAAGCATTCAATACCTTTAAAAATTGAGCAATCCAATCATAGATATGGAAATTGTCTTTAACTAAAATATATCTATAGTTACACTCAATACCATTCATGATCATGTCATTCCACGACTTTGCATATCATTTCATTTCCCCACAACTTATGTTCACATGCAAAATCATGAATCAAAAGACTTTTTAAGGTTGTAATGTGGTTAAAGGTAAGGTGAGATGTAGTTAGGTCAAGTAACTTAAAAGCTATTAAGCTAGTGAAACAAAGCAACACTCAATGTACTATTAAGTGCAAAAACCAATATTCACTCGCAATTGTGTACATAAACTATGATGAATGCAAAAACAAGTTTCACAACTCAAACTCGAGTTCTCACACACAAACCACATGAAGTATATACCAATCCGAAGGGATCACTCATACAATTGATGACAATACATTAAAACCATAAAGAGTGAACTTTCCAAGCCAACATCTAACTCAGATTCTATTGGAGTTATGTAAATATAATGCCTTGGAAAGCAAGTGTATTTACATGTAACTTTATCTTCTTCAGTTACAGTTTTGTAATGAAAATATTTATTATT